>CALNHX010003441.1:0-149979 GCA_940337035.1 Agriotes lineatus | reverse complement strand
ATGTCATGGCCGGAACGGTGGTGGGGGGGTCTTTTTGATCAGATAACCGATTATTTTTTAATGGAAGAAAAGACAAAACAATTGTTCAAGAAAAGAAAGAAACTAAGTTGTACAAAAAAGTTATTTTAGAAGAGCACGTTTCACTAATAGAGGAACCAAAGTCAAAGTTTTTAGGCCACGTAACATCTAAATCTGGCACTGGAAAAGACATAGCAGACAGTATACTGGAGTTTATTGAAGATAGAAAACACAACGAACAACTTCTGAACTTTACTGCTATTGGGTGTGATTGAATCGTTGTAAATACTGAATATAATGATGGTGTGATTTCTTTGATGGAATATGAAATAAGAAGACCTTTACCATGGTTAGTTTGTTTGTTCCATGGAAATGAGCTACCTTTGCGACATTTTTTTTGTAATTTAGATGGTAAAACGAAGAGACCCAATGAGTTTAAAGGTGAAATAGCTCAGCAGCTGGAAAACTGTCCTAATCTTCCTGTGGTTACTTTCTTGCCAATTGAAAATAACGTTTCTCTTTTGGAGAACATAAATGATTGAAGTACAGATCAGAAATATTTATTGGATATGTATAATTGTATATCGCTGTATCAAGTGGAAATTGCCAGCTAGATTTATCTTTAAGAAACCCTGGAAAACTTCCTCACCCCAGGTGGCTTACATTAGCATGCCGTATACTTACATTGTATGTGGCTACTAAAAATCCAACTGAAAACCTTAAGACTCTGGCCGAGTACATTGTTAAAGTGTATGCAGCTGTGTGGTTTAACATTAAGTTAAAATCTTCATGTACTTATGGTTGCAAACAACTGTTTAAGATTATCTCATATTCACGCTATCTCTCTAATGATTTCAAGAACGTTCTAGACCCGGTTATTCAAAGAAATGGGTACTTTGCTGCTGCAGAAAATCATTCTTTTGTCCATGCTATGTGATGAGCACAAATATGTTAGAGAGCTTAGTTTATGACGTGTTTTAAAAGCAAGGACAGAAATTAGCTCAAAATGTCTTTGGTTCAATTGCAAGAGAAGGATATATGAGATCAAAAATTCACTCACGTGTGAACATGCCAAAATTTGATAAAAAAACAGTTTAATGTGTATTTTTTACGTGTGCTCTAGTAAAAATATATATCATTGATTTGACGAGCTTTTATATCAACCTTATTTACTAGTATTTGTAACAAAAATAGTTGGCAAAAGTTTCAAAATTAGCAAAAATGCAACGTTTTTGACATTAAAAAATATTTTTTTATTATTGTTATATTTTGTAATTAATATTGTTTTCCAATTCTAATGCTTATATATGTATTTACAACTATCTTTTGTAACATTATATGTACTACAAAACCATAAAAAATTATTTATCCAAGTTGATAATTTTTCAATTTTTTATTTTTTTTACAAACTTTAAGCTCTTTGCGGCACCTCAAGATGTAGTATAGCAACCAATTTTTTTTTCTTCTTTTTGAACATAAAAGGCAACTTTTGCCCACCATTACAAAACTAAACTTAAAAAAAAATAAAAAAATGCCGTTTTTGTTCCACCCTAATATACAGGTTCCACTGTCATGTTTCCAATGTGACAGAATTTTATTTATTAGTTAGCTAATTAATTTCTTCAATGTAAATACTAATATTTATTTCTTGAAGCATTGATTACTTAAAGGAAAATATATGTTACTAGCAGTCCAGTGAGACAAATGTCTCATTTAATAAAACAAAAAAAGACCGTTTTGCAAATAGAACGCGTATTAAATAAAAACTGTACCCAGACCTGGAAGGTGTCAAAGTGGTTGCCTAACCGATCGACGTTTTAAGGCGCAGAGGGTCGCACCTCCGTTTGGCTGCTGAAACATTTTTATTTAATACGCGTTCTATTTGAAAAACGGTCTTTTTTGTGATTTCTCGAAAACCGGAAGTGTCACGTGACTGAAATTCGGTTCCTGAGCTGACATGACCATTCCAAACATATAAATTTTTTCTCTATCTCTTACGGTTTGGCTGCTGAAACAGCGTCCCAGACAGACAAAACAGCGTCCCGGACCGACACGTCTATTAGATAAAGGATGTTATTTTCTATAGGATAATAAATAATATGTACTATTCAATTTAAAAATGTTGCAACACTTAATAAACTTAAGTAAGGACGTAGGTGCATTACTTAAATCTCTATTTCGCCATCCTATATAGAATCTCACCTTCAGTTCTTATTTTTTGAGTTACATATTAACGAATATACTTTCTTATGTGATTGCGAAGATTTTTAACGAAATTTATATGTACTTCATAGAGGCATTTCGTCACCTTAGAAAGTTATAATATTAGTAATGTGAGCGTTCTGAGAAAACGTTGTGCCTATTTAAAAAATCAGGATCTGGTCCATTTTCACAATGAGGTGATTCAGTAAATTAATGTAAAGTAAACACTGTCTTCCTCATAATAATGTAAAAAACGGAGAGTAGGGCTTATCTTTTGTAGGACATTGTCAATTTCATGGTTTGATAAGCGAATAATCAGAACAGATAAGTTGTATCTTTTTACAGTTCCTGTTTTAATTAATCTGTGCTGATAGCGACACTATTTTTTGGAAACACTAATCAGTAATAAAATTGTCTAGCTTTTCCTACTGTAGCTATATTATCAAACAACCTACAGTTTTAATTAATAATATTTCCCCGAATTTATGGCAGGACATCCGTCTTGAAAAAATATTGTGTGCATGATGCGATTCAGTCAGTATTTGTTTATAGCAAGGATTAAAAAAAATCTTAATTGATTAAAGAGAATGGAAAAAAGGATTACTACGCATTTCCTTTGCTTTAGTAATTGCAGTGTAGCATTTAGAGAAAGTAAGATACGAATATCGAACAAAAGCTTAGTTTTATTTAATAATTCAGGCTTTTCAGTTGTTCCCCTTACACTGTGTATTTCAGTTTATATGTGACTAGCTGTTACCCGCGACTTCCTTCGCGCGAGGTTCGTTATTTGTGTATTAAATAATGACTAATTATTTTCTGTCATCCCATCCCATCCCATCTCATCCTATCCCCGTCCCTTTCTCCGTCCCCGTCTCCGTACCGTCCCATTCCGTCCCGTCCCTTCCCTTACGCCATGTCCAACATCTTGGATTTAAAAATAAATGCCATTTTCGCAATCAACGTCCCAAAAAACCTCAATAACGACACCCATATCGTATTTTAGGCTTATTTTCCCCATTTCATCCCCTAAGGGCTTGATTTTCGGAAAATCACGAAATACGGGTTTGCTTATTTGTTTTTAGTAGTCCTACGAAGTTTCAAGTCGAAATGTATATTTAATATTATTTCTCCATACAAAATTGGTACCCCCATTTTACGCCTTTAGGGGTTGAATTTCGCAATATCCTTCCTTATTCCTAGTATACATGATAAAGGGAACCCCTGTACAAAAGTTTAGCTTTCTAGGTCCAAGGGTTTGGGCTGGGCGTTGATGAGCTTTACGCATCATAGGGATTTCAATGGTAATTTCTTCATATGAAAATATTTGCTTCCCTAATTATTTTAGAGCAAACTTGTAGAGGAAAAAATTCTGTATCCATTTATGCCAGCATTTGCCATTTTACATTTCGGAAAACCGAAAATTTAAAGGAATAAAATACAATTTTTAGAAAAATCAGTGGTGCCTTGAAATTACTAAATCATCTCAAAGCATCAACAAATTAGTTTGCTGTTTATTTGGTTGCTGTTACATTTGACAGATGCAAACAAATAAACAGCAAACTAATTGGTTGATGCTTTGAGATGATTTAGTAATTTCAAGGCACCACTGATTTGTCTAAAAATGGTATTTTATTTCTTTAAATTTTCGGTTTTCCGAAATGTAAAATGGCAAATGCTGGCATAAATGGATACAGAATTTTTTCCTCTACAAGTTTGCTCTAAAATAATTAGGGAAGCAAATATTTTCATATGAAGAAATTACCATTGAAATCCCTATGGTGCGTAAAGCACTTCTACACCCTGTATATAGATGAATGGATTGAGTATAGCTTGTGAAAATATCACCAGCTGTAATGTACTATTGAGATCACAGCAAAATTATTCAAATTAAAAATAAATTGTAGTATTCTTCGTTAATAGATTTTTCAGAAGTTATTACAATTCGAAGATTAAAAAGCACTCTTTTTTGTATGTAAATAGTCAAATTAAGTGCAAAAGTGGAAATAAAATGTTAATCTAAGTATACCAGTGTTATTATTATTATTGCTTCAGTTTTGCTTGTTTGGCCTCGATATAAAATTAATTTAAACATCTATTTAAGGGTTATGTGGGTATCGTCAAGTGCTCATAAATTACAAAATTAAATTTGTATTTTCCAATTATTATATTATAAACTATTATATAAGAGATGATGCAACAACTACTTTTTTTAAATTAAATTCATTTTTATCTCAGATTTATTGAGGAAATAAGTAGTTATACTCATTAAAAATTAATTAAGGGACCGGCAACATTTTAAACCTATATCCAATTACTATCAACAATATTGAAATCAAAGTTTGCCTTACATCGCATCGTTGTAAATCACCCAACGAAAATCTACAAAGACTCCAAACCGAAGTTTGATGTGAATATTGATAATTATCAATTATAATTCAAGTAACGGGAAAGCCTCAAACAATATAATATTAGTACTCGTATATTATTGCTGATTTTATCCGAAACGTTCAGAATTTATAATTATGTATTTTTGTATTATGACAAAGTAATATATCAGACTTACGCGAGAAAAAGGTTTAACTCTAAACTATGCTTACTTATTTACTTTTCTTCAATCATTTGTGCCCATAGGGCGTCAGGTCTCTTACAATTTTTCTGTACATTCTTCCGTTTTGCCATCCATTTCACTTCTGCCATTGTTTTCAAGCTCCTTTTCCTATATCTTGAATTGTTCCTTCTCACTTATTTCTCGGCATTCCCTTTCCTCCACGTTCATCCACCCCCACTAACTTGGGAAAATTATCTTCATTCATACTCCATATGTGTCCAATTAATTTCAATTGTTGTTTTTCAGTCTTCGTTATTACAGGTTCGTGTTCTGGCCTGTTTTCCACCCGGTACCTTATTGTATTCTATTTAACCCTCCTTAAATAATCACTTATGTCATTGTAACCATGGATCGGTCAATATCCAGCCCTCCGCTTTGTATGTTAAGGTTGGTTGATTTCTATCTTCCCATCATTTGATGTTACTGATACCTAATATGTATAAATATTTGCTACCTCCATAGTATTTTTATCAATATTTATTTCTTCTATAGGTGTTCTTCCTCTGCTTATCTCAATCACTTTGCATTTCTTTATGTTAGCTTTAGTTGTACTTAATTTGTTATATTTCTTCGTTTTTATCATGCGCTGATAACATTTTTCCACTTGACATCATTGTCTACTTTACTACATAGATTTTCAAGTGCGTTATACCGTTTTGATCTTATATTATGTTTTTCAACGTTTTTCATACAGTCTGCTTTCTTGAGATATTGTTAAACCAGGCTTAACTTCTTTTCTTTTTCCAGATTCTTCTCTATTATGATATGGTATACATGTTATCTTGTGTCTGTCCACCAGTTTGAAAGGCTGCTTTCCCCTTCTCGTTTTTTTTGGCGTCTTCTCTAAATTTTTTTAAACATATTTTTCAGTAGTTCTTTAGGACTACCTGAGATAAACACAGTGTTCTGGAATTTCCGTATTCGCTGATATTTGCTGTTTGGTACGTATAATGACATTGTCTTGGGATCGTCTCTTTTACCTAGGTTATTTTAAATATAGGTATAGGCATTAACCATTTCGATAGTTGTTCTCCACATACCTTTATTAACCATGGTGCTATTTTGTATTTTCCCGCCACTGTTTCATTTCTAAGCTTTTAGTAGATGTTGTTACTTCATGTTACGTAATATCTGTTGCCGCTTTTGCATTATTATCTACTTCAGGTTCTTTTCCGCCCTTTGGGTTTTCATGTCAGTGCGAAAAATTTATAATAATAACCAATGTAAGAAGTGGAAAGGTTGCCGAAATCTATCAAATGGTAGCCGATGTGGTAATTATTCACTTAATACATTTCCCATTGTTAGATTAAAAAAATACTTCAATAAAATATCTCAAAGAAGCAACACACTTCGTGTTATCCTTCTTCAAAAAGTCGAGATGAGATTCCATCAAACAATCATTCTCGAAAATATGTGGTTACGTGAATACACTTCCAAAAGCACGTTTAAACTGATAGGTATTTCTGGTTTTAAAAGCGTAAGAATTATCTGTTGAATATTAAGATATTGGTTTTGGAGCTTAAGATTTCATATGCAAGATGGTGCAAAAAGAACGCATGCTTTTGGAATGTGTAGTACTTCGGAAGGGAGAGGTTAGCGGCTTCTACACTCAGTCTGCCACGTGTTTCAGAGAGTCTAGTTTCAGTACCCGTGGAACGTGGAACACCATACTTTTGCCGTTGAGCAGTTTTTTTGAAATAACGATTCTTTAATTTCCGTTCAACGTATTTTCCGTCGACATTTCTATATGCCGGTTGGTAGGTCAATCTCTGATGGAAACACAATACTCCGATGGAAAAAATATGGTTCCAACAAGATATGGCCACATCCCATACAGCAAGAGCCACGATGAAAGTTGTCCGAAGAATGTTTTTTAACCACGTAATCTTGCGTTTTGGCGACGTTCCCTGGCCCCCAATGTCATTGCATTTGTCGGCGTTCGACTTGTTTTTGTGGGGCTACCTCAAATCGAAAGTTTATGTTTGAAAACCTCCTACGCTAGACGAATTCAAACTTGCCATTCGTGAAGAAACCGCGGCGGTGCCATTATGACAAGAAATGTTGATGAGAGTAATGCTTAACTTTGAGGAGATGCTCCATATGTGTGTCCAGCAAAATGGACGTCATCTTCCTGACATAATCTTTCATAATTAAATAATCTTGTATACCAATAAAAACTAGATATATCACAGATTATTTTCGTAGTAATAAATTTGTTTTTGATGGAAAATTAAGAAGGTTGCATTCTTTTGAAATCCATGCTTTCTTTTTGCGCCACCTTGTATGATTTTCCTATTTTGTAAGATGAGAATTTATCTTTAAATAATTGACGCACTAGAAATACAATTGCGCGATATAGTTATACATTTGTTGTAAATATTAAAAGTGTGTCCTTTTTCGGAAAAATTGTTGGTCTATTTTTTTTAAATGTATTTCTAACCTTTGCTGTACTTTGTTTCTTAGATAATTTATATTTTGATTCATAGAATCTATAAACGATGTCTGTTCATGTGAGTTGTGTTAATTAACACCACTTTTGAAAAAAATGCATTTTAGTGTCATATAAAGTGCTTCATTTTTATATTTGGCAAGTATCGTCGGTAACCTCATTTTACCTTGTACTATAGAGGCTGATGATTAATACGCTTGTGTCTGGCGGTACAATGCTCAACTTGCCCCGTATTCGGGTTACAAAGTTGGGGCGCGGCTTTTGTACTTGCGCAGCAACCATTGTGTGAGGTGTGCCTTGGTGATGTGTTGGCCTTGTTACTCTAACTCTTAGGTCTGTGGTTCTGAGTATAACACAGTTAATTTTGTGCCCAACTGTGAATGATCTCACCGAGTCCGACTCCAATCGCCAAGGCTGCGGAATATTCCGGCTCTCGCGGGATTCGAACCCAGAACTTGCTTAATGTAAGCCTAGCGCTTACCCGCTACTCGGCTTCTGTTTTATATTTGGCAGTTATTAAATATTGCTGACTATCAGACTAACAGATGCTAAGAGAATTACAATACAGAAAACTATTATTTAATAATCACCATTTGTATAGAAAATAAGACTAATATACAGGATAGAATATTTACTGCCTGGCCTTTGAGTGGCCAGGATAGTACGAGTATAAGACGTAATGGATACAGCATATAAAAAAAATAGATATGATATTTAGTCTAATTATAGCTGTTTAACATACTTGTTTTACCTAATAGACGAATTTGGGTTTTGTTTAGCAGAATTTAAAAAAGATAAATACATAATAGTAAAGTTGTTGCGTCATATATTTAATGAAAGCCTAAATTGATTATACAATCCTTGACTATTTCATCACTATCAACAAATTAGAAATTGAAGAT
Source organism: Agriotes lineatus (assembly GCA_940337035.1). Classification (NCBI taxonomy): domain Eukaryota; kingdom Metazoa; phylum Arthropoda; class Insecta; order Coleoptera; family Elateridae; genus Agriotes; species Agriotes lineatus. The sequence goes on along the minus strand of CALNHX010003441.1, from coordinate 141,800 downwards.
ATTTAAAGTCAATTGTTTTCATTTAAATTTAGTTTCAAACCAAGGTGTTTTATTGAGTTTTATTTTTTTGTTGATGCCAATCGTTCGTAAAATATGAAAGCCGTGATCAGTTTCACGGTATGAGGTTAATTTACTGTGCATTGCAACAAATAGCGCTTGTTATAAAGGCAGAATTGAAGGATCTCATTAAATGACTGGAAGGTTTTAACTTACTGCAGGATGATGTTTAAACTTTAAAGCAATTATGACGCAACGGGAGATCTTAATTTCGAGCAGTGTCCATTGTGATACTATTTTAGAACGCAATAACACACTTATGGCACGTTGTTCAGAATATAAATAGCAACAAAAGGTTTCTTAAAGGAGATAATGAATGAGTGACAAGCAGTTACCTCGGTGACTCGTCCTGGACTGTATAATGAGAAATACCGCTATATACGGAGCGAACCACTTACGAGTACAAACACGACCCGAATCATGTTTTGTACCGGAATTCGTAACTCATAGCATAAGTAGGGCATCGTTTAGAATTATCATTTAAGAGATGTTGTACGTTAGAACTAATTACGTTTTAATATTGATGCGGAGCTAAAAATAAAATTATAAAACTAGTTCCGCAATGGTTGGCTCGAAGCGGTTACGAAATCCACAAGCGTTTTTTAGGAGTTAATTAGATATTTATTCTACCCGTTTTGCCCCAATTTAACGGTAGATTGGTCATCAAACTAACCTAAACTTTTTGATAAACCAGGTAGTAAAGCATTTGTTTTCACCGAGTGTCGAAATTGCCGGATATTAAGGAAGGCGGAAAACGATGGATAAACGGGCGAGTAAATTTATTGCATTATGGTTGCGACATGAACAGAACTATAAGTCGTTTTGCAATGCCACGCACGTAATCTTCGAGTAATAGCAAAGACGAATGTGTCGTTATCAAATTGCCGCGCCGTATTACTACGATATTACTTAATTTCCTTGCGTAGTAGAGACGTCATATTGGCAAACTACCTTTAAGGAGGTTTGAGGTACTATACAAATAAGGTTTACAAGCAAACAACATATTGGCCAATAGTACAAACAAATTGTACACATCCTCAAGGTTTGCAAAATGTCGGCAATACTCTAATTCGGCTAAATTGCTTCCTTTGTGGCTCTAACGTTTGTTTGTTGCTGGCCAACGGCGCTGTTTTGGTCAAAGGAATTTGAAGCAGCATCGAAAGTAATGCCAGAACTGACACACAAAGAAGCTAAACATGATTTCTAATTTTCGATTGTGAAACACCGTTACCAAGCTGAGCAGCAGAAAACTTATTAATGGAAACTTTTGCTACAAACGCACTAGCTAGCTTCAAAGTTTGTAAGTTTTAGTTATAATTGCCCAATATTCATGAGCCATTGTGTGTTTAAATTAGATTTCGTATAGCAAATGTTTGCAAGAACTAGTACTACTGATTAAGATCTTATGCTTGCACATAGGTTTTTGTAGTGTAAATTTACATATTTTCATATTACAGTTACCAATCAATTTATATGATTCTTGTACAAATTTAGTACGCGGTTGAATAGTTGAAATGATGTTTTTCTAATCCATAAAAGGAGGTCGAGCAAATATTTAGATTGGCTACGATCGTATGCTAGCTAGATTGCTGTTATATCCTTGGGGTAAACTTTAAAAACAACTGATTTATGGAAATGGAATGCATTTTATATTTACCCTAGTTTACAGAAAAATGTTCTTTGCAGTGAATTTTATTGTCAGCTGAAAATGTATGATTGACAAAGTAATACTAGAAAAATTGAGAGCACTGAAAACGTTGAAATAACTGTGACATACACTTAAAACCAGTGGTGTAGTTTGAATTGACCGACGTCGATAGTCATTTGTGCGAAACTATTCGTACATAAATAAAATATATGTACATTTTATGAGAACTACAGAATTGAAGTATAATTTTTATACAAATTGTTCTTTGTTTTATAAATTCTGACATTTATTCCTGAACTGTCTAGGTTATGAACGTGCTCTTCTGTTATCGATTTAGTAAACTCATAAAACTAATTTATATTTCAAACGCATACAGATACAGAATTGTCGTCATAACCACAGTAAATGCTCACGCGATTGGCGATGAAGTGAGAAAGCTGTACAACGTCTCAAACTCTTTTTGACAAGGTGCTGTCCATTGTCTAGTTCCTTTGGAATTTGGGCTTTACCTGCTTTGTTCCTCAAACAATGAGCAGATTCGGATGTCTAAATTTTTGAAGAATTACGATGTCCGTGAGCTACTGCAAATGAATTTGCTACAAGCAAATACTTTTTATAAATGTTTTTTATAAATAGTACTTTAATAAATCTCCTTAGTTTGTGGGTTACTCTATGCTCCCTACTCCCGATTGTTACGTCGCTGATTGAAACATGTAATTTTTATAAAACTTCAGAATAGTAGGCAATATAAGCTTAAAAATAGTCAGCTGTACTTGATTATATTAACTTGGTAGAGCTTTTGTTATCCATAAATTATCTTTACGATTGATTCCAATATCTAAGTGTAGAGAAGTGTACCAAGCCATACAATCTAATTATAAAAGTTGCAGTTTTCACATAATACCTATTTATAGTAGGTAGCTACATAATTTCAGTTTTAGCAATTAAAGTAAAAATTCAAATAAGCAGTATTTATTTTATGCCTCTGCGAAGTCAAATTCATGTATTTTGCAATGCTCAATTTTTACATCTAGGGAAGAGGGGGGTACACTGAGACGCAAAAATTAAAACAAATTGTTTTGCCATTGTTTATTATAGAAATACAAAATTAACATTTTTACTTGTAATACACAACCTTTCTACTCTAGTTTGGAACAATATTTAGAAAAAAAGCTTAAATCTAAATTACAAAAAAAAATAAAACTTTTTGTAACACATTTGTCTCACTATTCCCCCCTGGGTGGGTACAGTGAGACATGTCTAATTAATATTATAATGTCCTAAATTTATAGAAAAGGACAGCAAGGATTGCTGCCTTTTAGTTTTCCCATACATTGCTGGTTGTGGTAGAACCATTACAATGTCTCTTTTGTTAACTGAAGCAGTGTCTGGTACAATCGGGAAAAAATATTTATCGTTTGCTTTCAAACTTTTCCTTAAGAAAGACACTTCATACTCAGACTCAGATAGGTCGTTTACAATAAGCCCAACATAATATTTTAGTAATTTTTTTCCCAAAAATCTTACCAGAGCATAATCACCCTTCACTGGAGTAGCATTTAGTTCACCATATGGAATTTCCGCCTCTGTTTCAGCTTCACCCCAGTCAACGTCTTCTAGCCCATCTGATTCTGAAGCAACATAATTTTCGTTTTCACCCTCTGATGAACTGTATAATCGCCTAGTAACAGTTTTGTTCTTCTTATGTGGTTGACGGTACTTCTTTTTCCTTCCTGGTCTTTCCTTTTCTTTCTCTCTTCTAGTGCTCTCTTTTCAGGAGTATCTGTAGCTACCATAGTTTTTCCCTGTGTTCGTTGTTTCCTGTTTTTTCCCTTTCTCCTGCTTTTGGAAAACCACGGAAAGCTTCAGGAGATATGAACAATGCAGAGCTGCTGCTTGGTGTAGAGACAGGTGTTGGGGTTAAATCTCTAGTTGATGGAATCACTGCACTTGTAGAGGCAGCACTGGGTGTAGAAATTGGTGTAGAAATAACAACGGAGGTGCTGGTTGTCGGGATCGATGGATGAACTAATTCTGTTGTATTTTCAGTTTCGTTTTGAGGTGCTGGTCTGTCAGTGACGGAACTGCATAAAAAGTCGGCTTCTGTGAAAATATCTCTATCGTATGGGAAAATTCCACATTTTTTAAATGCATTTCGTATATTTTTTGGTGTCATGGATTTTTCATGGGCAATGCCCACACACCTGGCTACATTATAAATCGAAAAAGTAACTCCTGGATTATGCATCATCCATGCATCAATAGCAGAATCATAATACGTTTTGAATGGTTTAAATATCCCTACATCCAGGGGTTGCAGATTGTTAGTTGTGTGTGGAGGAACGGTCAGAATTGTTACACCATTGTTCTTGGCCTTGTCAATAACTTCCAAACTTAAATGGCTCTCGTGATTATCATAGATTAAGAGTGTAGGATGCTCTTTTGAACTTTGACTGTGTTTAATAAAGTGATCCATCACTTTGATAAACAGGTTAGTGTTCATCCAGCCAGATTTGGATGCTAAACCAAGGCTTCCCGGAGGTGCTCCTTGCAACATGTGAGCTTTGAAGTTTACTCTTGGGAAAACCATCGCTGGTGGCAAGCTATTTCCTGCTGCATTTATAATACAGCATGTTGTAAGCAACGTCCCCTTTTCGGCACTGGTTACTTTACTAACTTGGCGAGACCCTTTAGCAGCAATAACTTTTGATGGTTTCTGCACGGTAACTGTAGCAGTCTCATCCAAATTAAAAATCCTGGTACCATCTGCAAATTCCTCATGGCGTTTTAGAAGCATTTCTAATTTATTAAAAAATTGGTCCACATTGTGTTTATTGAAAGATGTAGAACGGGATAAACTGCAGCCCTCTGGAGTTCTCAAACTCAAATTTGGATGGCGTTTCATAAACCTTTTCAGCCAATCCAGACCAGCAATTTTATCACGTTCCCAGTTTTTAGGAGCAGTTATGTTATTTATAGCAGCCATTTCATAGGCTAATTTTCTACATTCATTGTATGGCAAACCGTAAAACATCTGTGCAGATTTAACCATATACTCAGCTAGTGAGTCCTCTTGCTCAGAGGTAAAAATCTTTCGTACATCGTAATGTGGACGCATGCGAATATTCTCCTCACTACTTCGTTGTTTTTTAACATAGCGAGCAAGAGTTTGAAATGCTAAGTCATTTTCCTTTGCAACAGACCTTATGCTTCGCCCAGATAAAACTAAATTAACAGCCTCTCTCATCGTTTCCTCCGTAAAAGTACCCATATTTGTTTTCCTTGGCTTGTTTCGTGGCATGTTGGTACCTAAAGAAAGTTTAAGTATGAAAATTTTTTATTAGGGGTACAGTGAGACATGTCTCAGTGTACCCCCTTTGAAAACGTCTTACTGTTGACAAATGACCATTCTAGGTTATGAACGTAATAAAAAAATTTGATAACCAAGATGTAAAAAACTACTGCATCATTACAACCCCAAAAGACTATACTGTAGGGCACATCAACTAAACTTTTGACAATATAAGTATTTTGAGTATTTCACACAGTGAAACGTACGTCATAAAAAACACAGCACCATTTCACATCACCACTACAGTGGCTATATAAGGACAGTGTGGTCAATTTTAAAAAAGGCAGCCATTAAGAGTCGTCTCTACAAAAACCAGCCACGCCCTTAGGTATTTTTCTGTGCACTGCCTGCTAAATTGTAAGACAAACGTCACCCTGCTAAATTATGATATAAACGTCAGTTTATAAGGACTGGACATATGTGAAATTCGGAGATGCTTTGCAGAGCGCTGTATACCCACGATCGAGAAAATGTGTGCAATGTGAGGTGGTCAAAGGTGCAGTGTAACATTAATTTTACAATAATGTCAATAATATTACTTAAACAGAATTAAACGGCAAGAGACGACGTGAAACGTAAAGAATCGCTGTCAGCGATTAAAAATCCTCGTTAACGAGCAACCTAATATCGGAATATAAGTTAATGTGTCCTTTATTATCTTCTTTATTGTGTTTTTGTACATAAAAAATAGTAATTTACGTTATAAGTCCGGTAAACGCAAGTTTACAGTAGCGAGTCCTAACGTTTCGGGACGAGGCGACGTAGGAGCCGAGTCTGGAATGTTGAGACGAGCTACTGTAAAAGTTTACCGGACGTATGTCGTAATGCGTTTTATTTCATACTGCAATTATTAGATTTTTACTTAAAACCACAAAAAAAAATTTTTTCAATTGAAAATAATAAATAGTTTGATTATTGATTTATTTCATTTGAGTCCGGTAAAATGTTTTACCGGACCTGTTTATTTCATTTGAGTCCGGTAAAATGTTTTACCGGACCTGTTTATTTCATTCGAGTCCGGTAAAATGTTTTACGGGACATGATACCGTAAAGCCTCATTTTCCGGACTAAAATCATTAACTTAAACATGGGTTTTACAATGCAGTATGAAATAAAGAGAATTTATAACATTTTGCATTGGTCGACACAGAGACTACGTACAAAAGCTCAACAAAAACTGATTTTTTTTATATTCATAATCAAACCGTTCTATTTATACCACCAGTTAATTTAGAGGAATATAATATTCAGTGTTAAATAACCCATAAATTCTCTTTAATTTGATGCAATAATCTTTGTCATTAAGACATTTATATAGTATATTATAGCTATTGATTTGGGCTAATGCGCAATTTTCGCAAAAAGTATTTTACTTTAACTCGTTGAAATTTACTTATGCAAACGAAAATTCGGCATTCGCTTAGACAGAACACTGTAGAATTTTATGATGATTATTTCATTCCACTTCATGTTGGGGCTACTTTCAATAATAAAGGACTTAGAAGCAATTTTGTGTGGCTATGTGTAATTTCGTAAAACGACTCTTAATGGCCGATTTTAAAACAACCAATCAGAAACATGACCAAAATTGACCACACTGTCCTTATATAGCCACTGTAATCACCACTTATTTACAACGCCAATACTATGCTGCGGATCTTTGTCACACTACATTAATAGAGAGCTGGTAGGTAAACTATTCAACTGTAGGTGGCGCAATTACCAAACTTAATTCGCGGGTGAAATATTTTGAATGTCTCACTGAGTACCCTGTCTCACTGTACCCCCCGCTCCCCTACTTAAAAATTTAAAATAATAATGTTTGAGGTCATGTATAACATATTATTCTAAAATTACTCACGCAGTCAAACGGAATCTGACGTAGTTGCTAAAAACAAGTCAGAAGTGAACTTATCATTCGTGATTCAATATGTCTCAGTTTTTGTAATTGTTAGATTGACACCTGCCCACTTCGACCTTCCGACGATTTTGGATTGTTGGATTAACTAAATGGTGGTTGCTAACCACTAAACATATGAATACCGGTTGCCATACAACTACAACACCATAAATGTAATTAAAACTATCACGCTTTAAAGAATTAGCTTAAACAAATATAATGCCAGCACGTAGGTGTTTCCCCTAACTAAATTTAAAACTACAGGTAGCCCGTAAATAACACCAAATTCATTAAATACAAAATAAACTTGAGATTCATTCAACAATTTAGTTCCGAATTATGATGATATAAAAACCACCAGGTTCATTAAATCCAATACAAGCCAAGGATTAAAATAATAATTATATATATTACACCAAAAATCAAAAATTTTCATGAAGAAATAGTATTCGGCGTGTAAACACCAAAGAATTTGGATTAATAAAAGCGCTCGGAATCGATTCAGTGAAGTAGTAAATAACACTAATTGAATTGAACTGCTACCACTTGCATCGAAAGACAAGAGGGGTTGTTCCGAACGGATCCATGCCACTATGTGGTATGATATTCTTCAGTGTGTTATTTGTGAAAGGCTGATTCTCCCTGTAGTAATTTTTCTTTTGGCGTCTTCTCTTAATTTCCTTTTTAATATTTTTGAGTAGATCTTTAGAACTATCTGATATAAACACAGCGGTCTGTAATTTCCGTATTCGCTGGTATTTGCTGTTTAGTACGTATAATGACATTCCCTTGGGATCGTTTCTTCTACCCAAGTTATTTTAAATATAGGTATAGGTGTTAACCATGTCGATAGTTGTTATCCACGCACCTTATTTAACCATGGTGCTATTTTGTATTTTCGCGCAACTGTTTCATTTCTAAGCTTTTAGTAGTTGTTGATACTTCATCTTACGTTATATCTGTCGCAGCTGTTAGATTATTATTTATTTCAGGTTCTTTTCCGCCTTCTGGGTTTTCAATAAATTTAAAACTACAGTAACATGTAAATAACACCAAATTCATTAAATACAAAATAAACTTGAAATTGATTCAACAGTTTAGTTCCGAATTATGATGATATAAAAACCATCAGGTTCGTTAAATCCAATACAAGCCAAAGATTAAAATAATAATTATATAGATTACTACAAAAATTTTAATGAAGAAATAGTACACGGCGTTTATGTAAACACCAAAGAATTTGGATAAATAAAAGCGCTCGGAATCGATTCGGTGAAGTAGTAAACAACACTAATTGATCTGAACTGTTACCACTTGCATCGAAAGACAGGAGGGGTTGCTCTGAATGGATCCTTGTCACCATGTGGTATGATATTCTTGAGTGTGTTATTTGTAGTCCAACAAATAGGGAACACCAATAGACGGCTTTTTCGACATTGGAAGATTTGCGGTAGATAACTTGACTAATTACTCGGAAAAAAGGCCTAAATATTAACCCGAGAAAACGCCAGACCACGAAACCACTGTTCAATATCTGAGATTTTAGGTAGTTAACAGGTGATTTTACTTTCAAAATAGCATGAAAATCGTGATTCAATCTGATAGGTGCAGCAATTTACTGATCCATAACAGCAAATCTGCACCTGATTACTGGCATTTTTCGGGATAAATCCGTGTAGTAAACGACACTAAAATGAGCCTTAAAAATGCTTCTTACAGCATCGAAAGTACAGTTGAATGTCAAAAATTGGAAACCGGAAATAGATTTACGTTGCAGTTGTATAGGAAAATTTAAAAAAATATCAAAAACTATATAAGTAGACAACCTGATATACCAAACGACGTAAGAAGTTGGCGAAGGTACTCTGAAATTATTCAAGATTGAAATAACATTTTTGGACCCTAGAATATCTCCATTTCTTGAAACAATATCTGAAAACAATATACGGAAATGACTTGGGTACACGTAAGAAACAAAAGACGAGATATTCGGGATAGCTCCCTGGACACACGCCTGAAAAGCATCAAACCAAATGAGAAAGTCCATACAATCTTGTAGGGACCATCTGGGTTGCTACAAAGGGAAGTTCGTTAGAAAGCTTATATTGAAACTATCATAGGCAATGGAGAATTGAGAGAGAATTCAGTATATCATATACGGTCTTTTCCAACTTCTACCTTAATTCTTGACATTGGATTCAAGTCTGTGCATAACTTTGTTGACATTGGGCAAACAGTTGTCTTAAAAACATGTACTCTTGGATCTAAGTTCGCAAATTCTCAAGGTGTGTGTGATTTCGTTTTAACGTTTTATATTTAGTAAAGGTTTGAAGTCGAATGTCAATAAGTTTTGTTTCTATAAAATATAATAAAACAGTTATTATATTTCTGAATTTGACTTGGACACTTTTTTAAACACGATTTGTGCAGTGGGCAAAAATTATAAAATTGAAATGTGTTATTTCTGTACAATCGCCTAATTGTGTTTGGATAGTTAACATTTTTATATTATATAGATCTGAATCAACTCTCCACTATAGTTTTATTTAAAGGTAAATAGTGAAATTGCTCGTAGCGCATTAGTAATAATTTTTACATGGATTTATCTTTCTCTTTATATAATGACTATTTTAAACTACAATTTTTGCATTAGAGTTAGCTTTATTCCGTTTGGTTGATTGGAATGGGATGAATAACTGCTATTTATTGAAAATTTTGTCAGATATTTGTTTATATAACTATTATTTTTGAGAAGTATACTTTTATATACAGTTACTAACCACTCAGTAAATATTTTTAGAAAAATGCTATTACACCTTGAATAATGTATTTCTCTTAAACAAAGTATTTATAAATTGACAGTTGTAGCCACGAAATGCATTAATTGATTGTTACAGTAATTTTGTTACGAGACAATAAAGTGGTTCTCTGATAGTTATGTTTTTAGAGTTGATCATGTAATACACTAATTGTTCATGTGTTCATGGCCAAATTGAGATTTTTCAAGAAAAATGCGTAATAGAGATATAATATACTCAAAGTAAAATATTGAAAAAGTACAACAGCAATGATTCAGTGTTCTGTGATAGTAATATGTAACACTGTAGCTGCGGCAATTTAAAATTAAATATTGAATAATATTTGCTCACTCACTACAGCAACATAATTGGTCCAGTTGGAAGAAAGGCTACTGCGTAATATAGCGTTAAATTTGGGTAGAACTCGAATTTCAATTTCCGGTGACCAACAATTTTATCCGTACAACGAACTTTTCATCGTTTGCAGCTAATAAAAGTTAAATTACAGTTACATTGCAAAGTTTGCTGTGTTGGATATAATTTTAATTAAAAATTGTAATCGCTGTTTAACTTGAGTAATTCTGTGGTAAGGTAGGTTAAAAATAAATTTTACGCTTTGTTATTTTATGAGTTTTATGATAATAATCCAAAAGTAATATATTTTCTGAATGAGTTCAAAGATGTAGGTACAGGTAATATTAATTGTTACTTTCCATTTCAAATGATTTTTCCCTGCAAATTTTTTATGCAATTGCAGCCATCGTATAGTATGATATTTAAATTAAGAGATGAGAGGAATAACAATGTTTAAATAATGATTTCATTTGAATTTAACAAGTGTATTTTTACAATTTCAATAATTAATTGCCGTTCAATAAACAAAAGCATATATTTCAGTTCTTTATTTAGGAACCTAGCTGTTCCAAGAAACAGCAATACAATAACATACAGATCCTGTATAGCTAATAGAGTAAGAAACAAGTTTTCTTACATAATCTTTTAGGAATTCCCTATCAAGTTGTAAGTTTCATTAATAATAATGTACTTGTGCGCAGTTTACAAACTGACATTGTATGTCCAGTCACTCTAACAGTGACCTCCACTTCTTGTACTGACGATCATTATCTTTTGTGAATAGGAATGAGGACGATTAAGCATTTTGTTGACACAATTACTTTATAAAAGTGTAATAGCAGCCTGGTACAAACGAAATCAGTTGAAAGTTCTCTGCTTTCTGAAACGATTCGACACGAGTCACAATTTAAATGCAAGCTGCTACGCTTCTTCATTTGTATTTTCATTCTGAAGTTGGTATTGCTCATTAGATCGAAATAATTCATTTTGCACTTTACAGACCTTATGGCTGTAGCAACACTTTCTTTAAATAACATTTTCATTGTGCAATATAATTTTCTATGAAAGTTGATGGTGTGTTGGCAGCTTGCAATATGACACTTAATTTCAATATGCCAGATTTGTGGCACTTTCACTGCATTCTTTAGATTTCTTTTGCATTCTGAGCCTGTTCCTAACCATTACTCCCGAAAATTGAGAAGATTGCCATTAAGCTCGTGTAACTGTAACAAACCGGAACAGTTCCTTTGTCTAGATTTTGGTATATGGAGAGATCTTTACGGTGCTAGACAGCTGTACAAATCACTCACCTTTATAATTATTAACGTCATAAGTCACTCTTACATTTTTTAACGTTTACAGTGTACATATCACGGGTGAAACCTTTCTTTCACAATTTTCAACTTATACAATTTATAATGTTGTTATAAATCTGCTTTTATTTAAAATAGTTCATCTTTATTTACAGGTAACCGAGTCTTTCTGGCAGCAACAATGCGATTATGGGCTTCACGCTTCGTTTCATGCTAGGTATGTAGCTTTTGTATAGCCGTAGATGGCTAGTGACGATATCAAATAATGTATAGGGACGGATAATAACTGATCCTACAAAGTGCTTCCGTTGAACGCTGGCCACGTTTGATAAAATGTAAACAATACTGTAGATGCGAATGCCTTCTTTTCTTCCGCCTAGTATCTAGATATAAAGCACTTAATTTAGTATTTTATTATTGCACCTATTGTATCTAACAATTACTCTCGAGCAGAGGAGGAAAACTAATTGCAGATGCAATAAGTAACACATAACTTATTTTTAATCAAAGATTAGATATGAGCGTAGGCGCTTAATGGACTATAAGAATAAATTGCGTCGTATATTCAAGGCAATGAGCAAATCAAACGGATTAAAAACAAATTTAAAACAATTTATTAACAGCAACGTGTTAATTTGAAAATTCAGCTTGCATCGAAATCAGTTTACAAATTACAAATTAAAGCCTACCGCAATATATGTATTTGTAATGGTCTACCTTTATATTAAGTAATAAAATATGATTTTAAATAATTTTCTAAAATCTACAATATGATAACATACATTGACCAAGTCAGTGAACTTACACCTCTCTTTTTTTCTAATTCAAGTTGGCGTGATGTGTAGTATGCAGAAGCAATGCATATGACACACAACAAGGTGGTTTGGCATTTAGCAACATCAAATTAATATAAAATGCAAATGATAAACGATTTCGACAGTAGTAGACTAAAATAGCATCAAGTGTGCAAGTTTGTATTTACATAATAAACTTTTGGGTTTTAATCTTCATTTTCTAGCTTGCGAGCTTACATATTTAATACAAAAAGGCGGTTTCTTGTCAATAATATTATTTAAATTGATCTACTCCTGTCCGATTTGAATCTTGTTACTATGTTTGTTGTTTCAATTACAAAAATAACTATTCTAATTTCTCCAACACAAGATTTCAATTACTTAGAATAAAATAATATTTTCGTTTCGCCATAAAATAGTGTATTATTCCATGTAATCTATCTGTGAATTATATTAAGTATTTCGTTGTTCTCTCCCTTTGTTATTACCTTTTCGTTATATTGGATATCCTACATTTTATAAAATCATCCTTATCATTAAAACCTTTCCTCAATTATTAAGTATGAATATAGGCATAGCGACGACTCGATTGTTAAAATTGTAGGGTAAAAAATTATGGCTAAATACGATTTTTGAAAAATGATTTAGAGAACTTGATGTACACGTTTCAACAAACATTTAGTTTGTATATAAATATAAAAAATAACCGAAAATCGTGTTATCCATGAATGAAATGTTTGTTATTGGTGCTTTTCTTTTGAGAGTAGCAATTTAGCTGCAAATTTCTTGAAATTTAAATAAAATGCTACAGTGCGGAAAAAAAAGGGTTCAGGGTCATTTTAATTTCCCCAACTGGGGGCGGGCTGCTATAGGGACCTTGCGTCCCTCTGCAGCCAATAACGGGAACTTTAGGATGGGCGAGAGAAAAGAGGGTTGAACAATGGAAGAGAGGCCAGGAAAGGTGGAGAACTACTACCCCGGCATTCGCCTCAGAGAAGGTACTCTGTTGATTCTGGAAAACCCCCTAAAAACCTGAATCAGAGCAGACGGCCACGGGAATCGACCCGCGACTTCCCGAATGCTAATCAGACGTGGTAACCACTAGTCTACAGAGCTCGGTCAGTGCAAGACACAATATTGAGGAAATAATATTGAAGAATTATGTTTTCTGTAGTATTGTGTTCACCCTGTATTATTAAACCTAAAGAAATCAATTTGACAATAAACTTCTAAAAAGAAAAGCGCTAATAACAAACATTGAATTCATGAATAACATGATTTTTACGAACCATTAAGATGATGTATTACTCAACAATAGATACGCATGTGTGCCAAATATGAGTACTCTATGTCAAGACACTCTAGATTAATTAATCTAAATATGTTATTCCGCCTTGATCTTTAAGGGGCTGTAGGTCATCAGGGGTGCAACTTTGTACGAAGGTATGTTTGCGTTGATCTTCTTATTTTAATTCAAGGATACACCCGTGTCATTTATGCTACTTTACTTCAATACACCCTGTAGAACTTAATTAATAAAATAAAGGAAACGTTTAAAGTGTTCGGTATGTTACAAAATGGAAGTTCTTAGTCTTAACTCCTCTATAACAGAAAACTTAACATTTTGCACTGCTTGTGGTGCTTGCTGTATCCTTTTCCAACAAAACGTGATTATTATTTATATTATCTGTTCAGTATTATATTTCATTTCGAAACAATGCCAACTGTACTTTAAGAAATGTAGAAATAGTTATTACAAAAACCGCAATACATACAAATTCAAAAATTGTAGATATTAATCGCATTCTAGTTGTGTATTTAGACCTAACTCATTAATTATTCCATCCTCACAAACGTAATGTGTGGAAGAAGAGGAGTTCTAGTAGTTCCAACAAGATCTTATTTATTGTAATGGAAACAACATACTGTCCTCTAGAACAGGTTAATGAAAAAAATCTGCAGGTATTTTTAGAGGAATACTTTAAGTCTACATACACGGTTTGTATCTAGTATCAAAGTCTGTGAAATATTTTTAAAGAATTGTGTGGATACTACTACGTAATAAGGAGTATAAATATTAACAGGGTCATATCAAAAAGCACTAAGTATAGTATGTAGAGTACAAGATAAAAAATGTCGGCAAATGGATAAAATCTCTTATTCACGTGTGCCATATAACATCTTTCCAAAGCCTCCATTTAATTATATATGAATGATGTAATTTTTGGCAGTGGTCTATTATAATATGTTTTTAACGGATTTTTTCCACTGCCGATGCCGAGACAGTGGAAAAAGTCCGATAAAACATACCATTAAATAAGTAATCATAAATTATCTGGTTGTGAATGCGGCGCGATCAACAATGAATTTAATTAATTAACTAATAGATAGTAAAGAACAAATAATAAAATACACAAAAATAATAAATTGCCTTGACTTACCACTTTGATGATAACAGCAGGAGCGGGATGGGCGGAATTATAGTAATTGTCGTCTGCAACAGATGTCGACTACTGTTTCACACAGGAAGAAATGTTCAAGGGTTTTAGCAATAATGGTGCGTTTTCCGGAATAGGACCAAGTACATGGGGTGGTTACGCATTCAAGACAACGCATTTTAGAAATAGCAAAATTCATCATTGTTGGTCCCTCCTACCGGCGACAATTTTAACTAACGGCGTTGACATAATTTGCAAATGCGGAAATAATTAAATTATAAAATAATAACTGTAATAAAGCTATACTAACCTAACAGGTTGTGTGATGGTTACCACGATACACGTATGGATTTTGTTAGTTGCCATGGATTTTGGACTTTTTTATTCACTAGTGAATCAATAACATTTTATCCACCCTCATCATTAAAATGTTACTTTACCATAGAAATGAAACACAACTGTACAACTTACTTTACTAACAGGTATTGAAAAATAGTATATTATATCATGAGGGACTAAAGTGCACCATTTAATCCCGCGAGTGGAGTTTGTTGCCTCGAGGGCAACGCCCGAGGGCAACAACCACTCAAGGAATTTAGGCACTTTAGTCCCGAGGTAGATACGCTATTTTTTGCACTTTTGGGAACATTATGATCAAACATTTCCAAAATTTGGAATCTGTCAATTTGGAAACTGACAATTACAATTTTTTTAAAACTGAATTGCATCAGGACCTGGGCCCCTGGGTAGCCTGAATCAGTTGGCCGTACTGAAATGTATTGTCAGTATATGTCAAATTCGAGATTCGCAGGTTAAGTTTTGCGTCAGTGTGTGTTAAATGACAAACAAAACCTAACTTACTATCCTCGTGTGTACATAAATTTACCATAGTTACGGTATCATTTTTACTTTAGTCCCAAGGGATTAAATGAGCTACTTTAGTGCAAAAAATATATTTTAGGAAATGGTTTAATCATTTATTATGGATTAATTTTATAGGAGCATAGAAAAATCACTTGTCTGACGTGGTGAACATGCAATTTTTTCTATTAAATCTAGCCAAAAATAAAATATGACGACTACATTGTTACTTAATTATAATTTACTAGAATATAGAAGTTGTGAAATGTCCGTTATTATATCAATATAACGTGCGTTAAAAAGCGTTATCGAGAGGGCTTTGAACTAAGTAGATTCTGTCTTACGACTATAAGTCGGTGATCGCTCTCTCGAGAAGTCAGCGCGCTTGGTCACTTGAGTTGTCAGTTGTCAACTGTCAAAACAGCGTTTACCTTTTAGAAGGTTTATTTTATTCGTGTGTACGTTATTCCGTCCAAAATAGTTCTTTTCAGAACTGAACTGCAACTTCATTGCCGTAAAATGGTTATTACTACTGAACAACGGGTGTTCATGCTTGCAGTGAGGTTGTGTGTATAAGCAATCCATAAACTTAAGTTACGACATGACTCTCAAAAATTACAATTTGACTCAAGGTCACTCGATAATGTTTTTTAACGCACTTTAACAATAAACGTAGGTACTTTTCACAACTAAAATATCACTTGAAAAGCACAAACATTTCTGAATGAAATTTAAAATACTTATTTTATTAATGCGACTATATTTTCATGGTTTTAGGCAATTTTTTTAAACTGTATTAATTATACCTATTATGCATAAACATAAACTGTTACTGTGATCTATGACGCAAATTCTCCATAGAAATAATATATTACAATCTCTTTTAATTGAATAATCGGAAATAAATAGCGGCCAAGTAACTAAATTGTTAAAACGTGCAACAGATCATAATAATCACTAGAAATAGAAAAATCTGGTGTGATACACTCACACAACTTCCTTTTACAGTGATCTTATAATTAGTCAAAAATTTCATTTTTAATTTTTAACCATTTGTTAAAAATTTTCAAAAATTACAAATTCTACAAAAACGGTACAAAATCGAGTGTTAGTTGAAGAGACAAATTTTCTCTAGAATTTTAAGGTGAATTCAAAAATGTAATAATATACCGGGTGTTTTATTTAAAATAGGAGTTAATAAAAAAAATAGAAAAAAAAACAAAAGAAACCCACTTTAGAAGTATTCAACTGGAAAATCACCTATCTCACATCAATACACATTAAAAATGTAAGAAAAATGTAAAATTTAAAAAAAATCGTTAGAGCCGTTTTTGAAAAAATCGAAAAAAACTGAAAAATCACAAGAGTAAACACCTACTTCCGGTTATGCGATTTTCTTCAAAAGCTTGCTGTCTCATCTACATAGTACACAAAACTTATATATGAAGTTTCAATGCCATACCTCTTTTCGTTTTTGAGATATTCTGTTCACAGACAGACACACAGACAGACAGACAGACAGACAGACCAATGAAAAAAAATATGTTTTTTGGGATCAGGGGACTCTAAAACGTGAAGATCTGTTGAAAACTCAATTTCGAATTTTTGGGGTGAATCCAATACTTCCTTTATAGTAGTAAAAGGAAGTAAAAATCTGGGGCTGTTAAGTCTGGTCTACCTGATGCCCAGGAAATATTGCTGAAACGCTCAAATGCAATTCTACTGGTTCAATATTTTTGTCATTTCTAACACATCTTCCACTAACCATTCTTTTTTTGTATAAACAGATCCATCGTCTTGCTATTTTTTGACCCATCTGTGAATGGCCAGTCGAGGTGGTACATCTCGTCAGTTACTGATGTCCCCAAAGTCCAACCGAAACGCGCATTCTGCTGCCGAGATTCACCTCAACCTTGCACATTGCTCGACCACAACAACTCTTGCTTGCAAAAGCCAGTGATCTATTTCTATTGATATATCAAATGTATGTAGAGTCTATTACATGTTTGATCTTTAAGATCATTGCATTCTGTCCAAACTTATAACGTATTAAAAATGGTAACAATAATAAAACACCTTTATAACAACCACTCTGCTGTTGTAAGAATTGATAAATATGTTTCTGATAAATTTACCACATCCAATGGTGTGAGAGAGGAATATGTTCTCTCACCCGATCTTTGATAATTGATCGGGAACATAACAACCACCCTGAAATATAATGTGTTGGGCGATGTCAAAACTTAACAAAATATGGCGAGACAAAAACATCACAAAAGACACAAAAATCAGTTTAGTCAGCACCTTGGCCTTTTCTCTTTTTCTATATGCCTCTGAGACCTGAACTGTTAAGGGGGCGACTTGACGTCGAATTGAGGTTTTGGAAATGTGGACTTGGAGACGCATGCTGAAAGTTCCATGGACGGCTCACCGAACAAATCTTTCCATTATTTACAACAGTCTATGCTCACATACTTTAATTTTTTTTGGCATATCGACCGAATTATACACATGGAAAAACTTGTAATGCAGGATAAACAAGAAGGAAGAAGACGCTCGTCAAAACGCTTGGTACCGACTTCTTCAAAAAATAGTTTTTGAGCTATACCGCCAACAGACGGACAATCGGACAGACAAACGGACAAACAGGTAGGCAAACGAAATTGAAAACAAAGTTTTTCGTTATCTAGCTATTCTGAAACGTGAATATCTAAAGCAATCTCGGAATGTGATTTTTCTACGAATACATTACTTCCTTTGTCTTTTAGGCGAGGGGAAAAAAGAGGACACAAAAGACGGTAAAAATTAGCTATCTCTCTGTTAAGCGTACTGGCGAAATTATATGAAGGTAAGTGTATTAACAGAAAATGTGAAAACCGAAATAAAACGAAATCTGGATAAATCCTATGCGGACGATATAGTAATCTCCAGCAGAACCCCATGAGACCTAAAAGCTTCATTCATTAATATGGAAGAATCCGCTGCAGAAATGGGCCTGTTGATAAATGAAAAGAAAACTAAATATCTAAACTCCTCTAAATATTGACAAAAGGCAACCACCAAAGGCGAGATCTAAAAATGGGCTCAATACAGTTGTGGAAATCATTGAATTAACCTATATAAGGGTACAACTAAACGCTACAAATAACTTAGATGACGAGATAACAAAAACAACCCAAGCGAGAACAGAAGCTGCTCTCAATTCAAAAATCGTATTCACTCTATAATTTTCACTTACAACATAAAACACAGAATATACGGATGTATGATAAAAGCTGTGATGTGATAACTTATGGATGCGAATATGAAATTTGGGCTTCTTCTTCCTCTTATTGTAGGCTAGTGGCCTGTTATAACCATAAAGTGGTTCTTCGAGCCCTCTTTGCCCTTAGGCCGAGTAGGTGGCTAGCCTTGTCCGTCGAAATTGAGGAAGACTTCCCTTTGAAATTTGGGCTTTAATAAAACAAACAATTTTGGGCGGCTACTAAAACCTGCTGGAACATACCGAAGAAGATATAGCCACGAAATAGATAAATTAATAAAAGGAACGGCCATAGTTCGTTTTATCAAGGTACAATGACTAAGATAGTAAGGACACCCCGCAAGGATGGAGCCGCAGAGGATGGTCAAAGTTATTATGGATTGGAATACTGGATACAGCAGAGCAAGAAATTGAAATATTCAGTTTAGAAAAACATGATAGCTATGAAATTCCAAAACTGGTGAGTGGTGATAAGCAATAGAAAATACTGGAAAGGGTTTGTAGAGAAAGTTAAAACCCACAAATGGTTGTAACGCCAACGAACTCAACTCCACTCAAAAACGGAGACACGAAAGACTGAAAATTAAGCATCTCTCTGTTAAGCATACTGGCAAAATGAAGGTATATTAATAGTATAGAACACTTTAAAATAGAAATAGGACAAGAGCTGGATCAACCACAACATGAGTTTAGAGACAGAAACTAACGAGGTAATATATCTCTGTTCTATTGATATTTCAAAGATTTTGAGCAAGTGAAATGTCGATAAAAGATGTCTATAGTCGTAAAACCAAAACAAAGAAAACTACATGGGTCACTATAATTTGGAAAGAATTATTGTAAATCAATTAGCATTTGCCATGATCCAGTCATAGAAAATCTACATACGATACAGGCTGGAAGTTTGGATAGAAGAGTTAAAGAAATGCGAATTGAGAATAACTATAGACAAAAAAGTATGATAACATAAAAATCTGCGAAGGGCTTTTCTCAGAACTTCCCTCGCAAGTGGACGTTGTGACAGTAAACAATTCTCAGGATCAAAGGAAAATAGGGGTAAAAATTTCTTCAGGTGCTTAATAATACTGGAACAATAAAAAGAAACATTTAACAATGCGAATGCCTGATACACGTGCCCATCGAGAACCTCTCCCGGCTTTGCGATGCGCGGTTGTATTTAACAGTATTTAACTAACTTGTTGTTAACTTTTCATTCTTTTACGACGTTACCCTGTATCTGAGGGGCCCCATTTTCGTCAAGTGTAACGCCTGACCTATATTCATATTATTATTTTTATCTATTTCTCAGTTAACGTAAAAACACACAAAATTTTATTTTTTTAAGTGTTTGCCTTGTATATATTTGTCCGAAATGCTCTCGGTTTCATGACAGGTAGACATATAATCTGCATGCAGAATATCGTATTTCTCCAACAAATAGTTTTTGAGTTATACCGCCAACAGACTGACGGAATTGAGAAAACCTGTTTTTCGTCATCTAGGGACCATGAAACGTGAAGATCTGAAGAAATCTCCGAAGGCGAGTTTTTTCATGATTACAATATTTCGTTCATCGTTTAAACGAGGGAAGTAAAAACTTAGAGAATATTCATAGCATATAGTATAGAGACAGTAGAACTAGTTCAGCGTTGAAGAATGAAGTCCAACGCGAACAAGACCTCAACAACGTCGCCCTGACGTTCTGGAATGAACTCTAGATTACAGCTCTCCACCTCCGTCATTTACCTGGGAGCCCATTTCGCTTCCACTATGAATTGAGTCCCCGAACTTCAAACATATTTCGACTCTATGCAGCTCGTATACAGATTTGAAACGTATCATCTCCGTACTCTCATCCACACCTACAAAACTTGTTGGTCCCATTGACCACAGTCTTGTATGTTTCAGCGCTCTACACCGTTCCAGCATCAAGAACGGCAACTAAGAGGGCCGTCGCCGGGAAGATGCTACCATGATGGCGCCAATCCTCTATCGAGATTTGTAATCTAGCCGGACCCCCCCCCCCCCCCATCCCCCTCGAATCTCTTTGATTGACGAGGGCGACGACTAGTGCAAAAACTGATGCATCGGTTGTTAAGTCATTTTGCTATTTCAGATGCTTAATTGCATTTCACGCCGTTAGTTAGGTCATTTTGGTATTTTGAATAGCCGCCTAAGCTTAGAGCAGCGTGCCCGTATGCTAAGCCCTTTTAGCTCTTTATTTGGCTCCATCGCCTAATTCCAGAATCACGATTTCGCACATATTTAGCCCCAAAAGCAGTATTTGTCGTCGGTTGGAGCTCTCCTCTGATGGCGTTTTTCTGAATTCTGAATAGCACGCTGTGGCGGCGTGATACCAGCGTGGCCCGCATTGGTTTGTTTCATTTAGCACGCTGTGGCGGCGTGATACCAGCGTGGCCCGCATTGGTTGGTTTCATTTCATCGCCTTGCGATTCGCTGTGGTTTAGTCACGTGGGGGACACGGCCAAGGTGACCTTTGCTAACGCTTCCCTCGTGGGATTCAGCCGAGAGCCGTCGAACGAACAAGAGGTCGCAGAGTGTGTGTTTTCGTGCGGCGCTTCCGCCCTTGGCGGGGGCGTCAGCCCTTTTTCCCGTCGAGTGCTGCTTCGGCAATTTATGTGATATACGTTTTCGCCTTAAGTGGAGTCTTCGAGAGCCCGTGGCAGAGAGCGCTTGTGTGTGGTGGTGGTGATTCGAAATTTGTCGAGTGATCTTCGGCGTAACGTGGGTGTTTTGGAGCCCAGTTCCTGCTACTATTAGTGAGGGGTCGTGCCCCCTTCATCTCGACCTACGAGGATTTGGTTCAGCAGAACGAGTGAGGCCCCCATCATTTTCGTCGTCCCGTTGTACGCGTCTTGACGCGTCTCCCGTCGCCATTGAGGCGGTTATGCATTCACCCCCTTTCGCCGTTGTAACACCGAAGGTACCTACCACCTACGATTGCAGCTCGTCGCAACTCAGCTGTACCAGGCTCCCTCGCCGCCCACGCATTAAGGTATGTGCCTTTAACCTGATTACCGCTGTGAACGCGAGTGTTACTCATTACTACTCATTACTACGCTAGTGTATTCATTCAGACTGCAGACAGTTCAGGCCGTGAAGGCTAATGTAAATCGTCGCTGCCCTTGCATAAGGCAATGTGTATCTTTGTACCTATTCATTACTACGCTAGTGCATTCATTCAGACTGCAGACAGTTCGGGCCGTGAAGGCTAATGTAAATCGTCGCTGCCCTTGCATAAGGCAATGTGCATCTTTGTACCTATTATTGCTGTTCACTAATGTTCAACATCTGTCGTTAAGCTTAGAGCGCGCGTGCCAGCTGGTGCCCTTAATTATAGAGTAAGGTTAGATACAGGGCGACGCATTCTGCTACCCCATTGTAACTCGAAGTGAAATATATGATTGGTTAGTTAAGGGAACTATTGTTTGTTTCGGTTTGTGCATGTTCTGTTACAGATAGACGCCCCTTTATTGTACGAATTATTGTACGACGGAACGAGGAAGCTGTGAGCGTGCAGGTGAGTGGGACAGCTGCGTAGTCGTGGTCGGATGGACACCTAATCACAATCCTTGCTTAAGGCAATCCCGAAGTTGTTGTTTGACCTTGCAACTCTTGAATAATCTTATTGGCGGAGTATTTTTGCATGCTTCGCTCCCGTCTAACCGTCCAGGCCCGGTTAGCCGGGTTAAGACAGGCTTGGTGGCGCCCTCATAATTTCGACATACCCTGTATATATTATGCCACAACGCGCTTGCCCAGAACGTATCGTGTGACTCACGCCCGACTCCCTGAGCGTTCCAGCCGTGGCCTACTAGCCTATTTCGAACCGATCTCAGGGCAAGTGTGTCATGTTTTCAGGACTGATTCCGTGGTGCGATGCTCACCTTGGGTGGGTGTCGTAAAGTCCTTTTCATACCGTAACACGGTACCAATAACAGATTGCCACTATCCTCCTCGAGAACTTCCAGAAGCTCCTCGCCGGCATCCTCTTCAATCTCCGATCATCAAAGACCACCGAATTTGTAATCTTTATATTTTCTTGTTAATTATTTTTCTGTATGTTTTTCTTTCTAGATGTGGAATATCTTACGTATTTTTTAAAATCACAAATGTATTTCTCAAGTGGAAGACGCGTAGTCCCCTAACCAGTAATAGGTTAGATTTACTTTAATATTAGTGTTGTAAAATTAACTGAATAAACTATGAAAATTCAAATTCAATTCTTGCTGAGAAACATACTATATTGAGATGGTATGCTACCTATGGCAATTCTGGCCCCTTTATTATTATTAAAGAAATGTTAATTAATTTAAATTCAGATAGTAGTATTATCAGAATTAAACATTTATAGATTTATAAACCATAAGTGGTAAATAATTTATAAAGCAATCTGTAAGCTTAGCCTGGCAATATTCTACATTTCAAGAAAACTAACAACTAATTTATAAGATCATAGTAGGTGTAGTTACAAATAATATAATGTAGTAGGTCACTTAGCAACACTTGTAAATAAAAAAAAGTAGCTCGGCGAAGGGAAGCAAAAAAAAAGAAAGGTGTGTGCTGGCTTCCAAGTAAGAATGTTGTAAATCGTCGTATAATTAAAGTATTTTTGAGTTCCAACTGGTTGTATTATTGTTATCCAGACGTGGGCAAGTTGTGTATTGTGCAGTGTTTCCGGTCATCAGTTAAATCGTTAATTTTGGAGCAGCAAAATTCCGGACTTCCACACAGCGGCGATTTAAAGAAGCCAGTAACGAGTTGGAGAAGCGTAACGAGTTGGAGAAGCGCAGCGACGATTTGGACCAGAAAACGAAGCCTGAGAGCACGTACGAGTAATAGCAGCGACATCGGGAGTACCAGCGAAAGCACTTTAAGCAGCATCTTGGATGAAAGTGGTTCCAGCAAGCAAACCACATTTAAAATGGCGTCCTTTGGAAATTCGGATCGAGACTGCGTTCTTGGTTACCGCTAAATTGGTTTGCTTAGTTACGGAGTTGCATTTATTTGATTGTTATTTACCTATGACGTAATTATCAACACCTTGCTATGATTAGAGTAAGATTGAACGCAAACTTTTTGTGTTATTTCGTGACCAATTATTTGAGGTTAAATTAATTAACAAGCATTCGCCATACTAGAGCATTTATAATACAATTCCGTAAATTTTCAACTGTCTAGCGTCAACTCTGGGACAGGAGAGTTTTGCGAACCTAACAGCTAGTCGGAGCAAAAGTATTAATTATTATGATTAATAAATTATGAAAGAGCAGCATAACTGATAATATTTACATGTATTTAAAAAGAACATTTTTATTTAGCCATGCAGCTCAATATTAATTATTATATCATCATTATCAGGACAATATGTATACGCAGCATGTCATCCTATTTACTCAATATTATACGGTAAGTACTTGATTATAAGTTAATTGCACTTTTTAAATTGTCTTTTATTTACTATAGCATCGATAGGACAAAACTACAACCCACCTTGAACTGCTTTTACTCTTTCTGTTCCAATATTACCTCCAAGACAGCACTTCTCCTGATGTCAACAGCTCGGACCCCTAGTTAGTCCTGCTGTGATGCACTGCTTACTGACAACAGCTGACAACTTGTCAAATCCTTGGCTGTTAGCAGAGCTGTTCAAGATCATTTTGATTTAAATCTTTTTTGATTTAAATACTTTTTTTGATTTAAATACTTTGATTTTAAATCTTTTTTCAGAAAATGATCTTTGATTTATGATTTAAATCTTTTTGAAAACTATCTTTGATTTAAATCTTTTCAAAATGATTTAAATCTCTAAAAATATTTAAATCTTTTTAAAACGATTTAAATCTTTCTAAAATGATTTAAATACCTGTATAAAAAATTTAAATCTTTTTACAGAGCCTGTCTATTCCTGTGGATTCGTGAATTTGCCTGCAACTGCTGCAACCGTGCATTGTATTTGCTTTGCATTTAACGCATTGTCGTGGAACTCGTCGCGTCGCATAGCAAGTATCAAGAAGTATTCCCCATAAACTTGGTTACAATGGTTACATACATCATACAACACTTTATACTCATACATCATACATTCATACACATACATACTTTATTATGGCAACTGTTGTTACTGATTTCTGCAACATGAAATGTAATCAGTCTGAAATCGACAAAGGAAACCCTAGCTAAAATGTTAAATATATATTTTAGCTAGACTAATAACAATTGTCTTTGCATTTTTGTTGATTTAGGACTGCCTTGTTTTAAAAGGTTATTTAATATTAGAAGGAAACCCTAGCTAAAATGTTAAATATATATTTTAGCTAGACTAATAACACTTTTAAGGTAAACTCAATTCAATAATAAAAAAAAATACTGTAAACCCATTTACCATTTTTTTGTGGTTTTATTAAAAAGTATTTGTGGGCAGAACAAATTTTAATTAACTTGTTAGTTTGGGTTTTAATGCTTTTTTTGTTTATTTCGTAGGTACTATACGATTTTTAAAACAGATTTATTGATAGTCATATTTTTGTTTTCTGAACACATAAATAAAAGTTTGATTGCTGATTTAAATACCTACCAGTATCTACTTTTTGATTGCAATCTGTAAAAGGATTTATACCTTTTAAAAAGATTTAAATCTTTAAAAACGATCTTTGATTTAAATGATTTGTAAAATGAAAAGTATCTATGATCTTTGATTTAAATCATTTGTCAAAATGAAAAGTATCTATGATCTTTGATTTAAATCTTTTTTAAAATGATCTTGAACAGCTCTGGCTGTTAATAGGAAAAACCCCATTCTAGTTCACTAGTATCACTGCTACCTTCCAGAAACTCCATCCTTCCGACAGCTTCTCGGCAAGTTTGTTATCCCAGATGATCCCCAATTAATATAATTCTTCCTTAGCTCCAAACTTCAGCAACCTCTGTCGTCAGTAACCAACAGAATAGCTCGAATCCAGGAGTCCCTCTGCTATCCTCCGTCAACAGATTCACGTGTCCTCAGTACATCCTCAACAAACCCAGTACTTGACAATTCTCAAACCAATGCAACTTCTTATCAATTGTATTATTCAATATGAACTAATTCCATCCAAATCTTATTTTCTTCTTGCTTATTCTGCTTGCTTCTATCTAGTTTTATGACCTTCCAATTCTCTTCAAGAACTGTTACTTCATTAATAATAATCTTTTATATATTGTTATTAATTTTCACCTCGTAGATTTCGTTAAACCCTTTTTAAATGTTTTCACACACTAACATATTAAAAAAGTGCATTTTATTTTTCTATGAGTTGTTATTCTAATAATCGTAACAAAATCTGCTCAACTACTAAGTTCTAATTATTCCTGCCATTTATAAATTAAATTTATTTGAGTCTTACCCGTTTTACGATATTATTTTAATAGAAATTACATTTGTCATGTATGATATGAGCATGTATTTACTTGATAATTTTTAAAACCCCTACAGAATATTCAAATGTTATCCCATTCTTCTTAAATTGCCTCAAATTCGAATTCTTTTAATGAACTTCATTCAAACAGCCAATTCTTTTTAATATTTTCTAAATTGATTGTATTGATCTCCCAAATTCTATTTTTACATTTAATCTTCAGCCAAAACTGCTCTCAATGTACCATAACAATATAAAGAAGTTGCCCGGTCAGGTGCAAACGACCTTACAGGGCCATGTATGATATTATCAGTAAGAGAATATTATACAGTTTTTTAAATAACTTAAGAGCTTGAAATTCTGCCACAAGGAAAAAGAAGAACCGAGAAGAAAAAGAAGAAAAATAAAAATTAATAAAAAACAGAAGAAGTTCATTGGTTGGAAGTCAATGGCGATGTAATTTAATTAAGATATTTGTTCAAAAAGTTGATAAAAAACTAATCTCCTACTTCATCTGTATTCCATAATATAACATATGCCATGGTTGATAAGGCACATTACCTTGTCTATTTTTAAATTATTTTAAATTATTTATGTGTCTTTATGTAGTTACTTTTTAAGTATAGAAAATTGTTCAAGTCAGATTAAAAAGCTGTTAAGGTGTTTCACCTGAAAGGAAATTTATATGATGCTTTGTAATAATATTTATATGGAAAAGGGGGTTGAAGAAAGTTGAGAACAACTGACCTACGTACAGATGTTCCACACGTATCGGAAAAAGTTACGAATGGTTTTCCATGAAAATTTACAAAGATGAGTTGCAGCGTGCATGGTCAGGAGATTCGAATAACTCAAAAAATGTCGAAAAAACGACAAAGAATATTTTTGCTAAAAATGGGTCTAACGATTTTTATCATTTTCACAAACATTTTCCTTTAACTCATAGTCACCCATTCTCGATTTCCCGTAGAGATGGGCGCATAAGTGAGAATTCACTCACGTCACGCACATTTCACGCTTACTTTAAACATTCACGTTCACGCACACTCATGCTCATGTTCACTCACTTTGCTCATGACGTGATCCTCCGCTCAGAACGTGACCCGCAGCTTTTACTTGAAAATTCAAATTAAGAACAGAATATTCAAATTCAAAACTGTGACATGTATATATATATACAGTGTGTCCCCGGATTGAGTTCACTATAGGTATAATCGACAAAAAATTTTACAATTTTATTTTAATGTTTTGGGATCCCGCCCTGCTTGGTCTGAAAACAATTTTAAGCATAGTTTTAATTTTTAGAAGTTAAGTCGGCCATGAAAAATGTGAAAAAAACAATTTTCTATTTAGGTAAACTACCCTTTTTGTTCATGCTACGGCAAAATTTTGTTAAAAAAAGTTGTTTAGAATGATAGTTTATGGCCCTATACAAAATTTCAGAAAGATCTGTCGACTTAGAAAAAACCGTTTATTTTAGGTAATTGTATTTAATTTTCAGGTAAACTATCCTTTCTGGTCATGATACGGCAAAATTTTATTAAGAAAAGTTGTTCAGAATAAAAACGTATGGCCCTGTACCAAATTTCAAAAAGATTTGTCGACTTAGATTAAACCGTTATTTTATAGTTTAAACAAATTGCATTTATTAAAAATGACGGTTTCATCTAAGTCGACAGATCTTTCTGAAATTTTGTATGGGGCCACAACTTCTCATTATGAACAACTTTTCTTAATACAATTGTTCCTTATCATGAACAAAAAAAGTTTACCTGAAAATAAAATACAATTATCTAAAAAATAGTGTTTTCTAAGTCAACAGATCTTTCTGAAATTTTGCATAGGGTCGTAATTTATCATTCTAAACAACTTTTTTAAATAAAATTTTGCTGTGTCATGAACAAAAAGGGTAGTTTACCTGAAAATAAAATAGTTTTCGCTTCCCTGCCAAGGTCTACTTGTTTTTCAAAAACTGAAAATATTCTTAAAATTCTTTTCAAACCAAGCCGGACCGAATCCCAGACCCTTAAAATAAAATTCAAAAATTTTTAGTCCATCTCACCTCTTGTAACATCAATCCTGGGACACACTATTGTATTTTCTTTGCAGGTAAACTACCCTTTTTGTTTATAATACGGTAAAATTTTACTAAGAAGAGTTGTTCAGAATGGGAAATTATGGCCCCATACAAAATTTCAGGAAGTTCTACCTACTTAAATCAAACCCTAATTTCTAATAAATAGGTACTACAATTTTAACGGTTTAATTTAAGTAGGTAGATCTTCCTGAAATTTTGTATAGAGCCATAATTTATCATTCTGAACAACTTTTATTGGTAAAATTTTGCCGTATCATAAACAGAAAGGGTAGTTTACCTGAAAAGAAAATAGTTTTTGCTTCACTGTCAAGGCCAACTTGTGTTTTCAAAAACTGTAAATATTTTTAAAATTCTCTTCAGACCAAGCAGGGCGAAATCCCAAAACATTAAAATAAAATTGTAAAATTTTTTGTCAATTATACCTATAGTGAACTCAATCCGGGGACACACGTATATATATATATATCAAATTTACTTATTACTCAAAATGTAAGAGTAGATTGTAAATATGCAAATATAACTTTAAAATAATAATTCAAAACTAATAAAGGAACATAAACAGAACTAAAACCTCTAAAATAAAGTATGTTTTTCACGTGAAATAATTTACGTGATATGATGCAATCAGAATGGTAGACACAAAAAGAGATAAGTGAATATTTACTAACATAGCTTTCAACAAGAGATAAATACTGAGTTCCCACAAATACATTTATTGCAACCGCCTTCGAAGATATTACTTTTAATACCAAAAGCTGTCATTGGAATTGACGTTTCCCTTACTGATACGAGTACAAGAAGGTATATGTTGCTAGACAACACTTTCAATTCCTAGGTTTAAAAGTACTTTTACGTCCGAGGAACGGAAAGTAAGTTCTACTTGGTCGCCTATAGACGCAGACACGCGATTAACTGTAGACACATCACAACACAGGTGCGAAACTCCGTAGCTGCAGGCTGCCACACAGTAGTTCAATGACGTCCGCTCCAGCTCTAGATCTTCCACATGGGTGCGTAGCGGCGGAGCGGGGCTAGTCCATTATTCGTTACTAAATATTTATGAATATGTCTTATATATTTTGTTACTTAGTTTTTTCTTCACTTTGTATTCTGGCTTTTTCAGGAGTGGGATTTGTACTTTGGCGCTTAACTATAAATCAAAAAAAGCTAAAATAATGCATTTTTACTCTACATGAAATTGTGGTAGGAAAGAATATAATTTTTTGTTGAGTATATGAACTCATGAAGTTAAAGCTTTTGCTTTCATCATTTATAGGGAAAAATATAATAAATTATTTTGTAAGACGGAGAGTATTCGATACTAATTAATTTCTTCGTTTCCTGTTGATGTTTTAGACACAGAAACAAAATCTGTATTCGAATTTGTACAGATACAGCTACAGATATTTATTATTATTAACAAGGTTTTTAATATTGAAAGTAGTGCTTTTGAGTTAATTAACTTGCACTGCTTATAATAATTCAAGTATTCAAAAACAAAGTATATCAGTAAACAAATATACCAAAGTGCAGAAGCAAACAGTCTTAAATTCTACCTTTTTAAAACCTGTACCTACAATAAAAATTAAACTTTATTGTCGTTATAATTGTCGTTAACCGGTAAGCATCTTTGCCTTTTGCTGTCACTTTGCTTAAGCCCTTCTCAAAACAAGAATTATGTTTACGGTTTAGGACGGGGTCATATTTTTAGGCTTTTTCGCTCTTCAGCATTTGAAAGGGGCGTCAGGGCATAAGCTTGCCATAACTCTTCAGTAATCTAAAATTTTAAAAGTTGTACAGAGGTTAACGCCCGTGCTTCTTTTAAACACTATTCATAAATATTAACGCAGTTCCTTGAAACTGGTTACTTCTACCTGAAATCTTATAGTGGCTGTAGTACAATTCGTTTGAATTTTACAAACAGCTGCTTTAATAGTGAAGTTTTTGTTGAAATAGATTTTGTGACACTAGATATCATGAGATAAAAAAACTGATCTTCAGCGGGCTGAATAGCGGGATTTACTGGATTTATTAGCAGATAATAATTAATTCGTTGTAATTTTTTGTACAAATTTGGAACATGGTGAAAATGATGGATTATTGAATCTTACTTTCGGAACGGCTTCTAAATTGACGGAGAATGGGCCTATTCGAGTTAGCCTTTTGTGGAATTCCGAGGCAATTACCCAAATGAAAATATTACCTATCCCAAAATTTTACAGCTTGGCGAAGCATTGGCTCGGCAATGAAAGAAAGGTCCGATAGACCAAAGAAGAGAGTACCTGCTTTAATTATTATTTGATTAAGCTATTATACATGGAATTGACGAGGCTCCCGAAACACAAATTCGACATTTAAACCATGATAATTTAAGTTACTGTACACGTCAAGGAATATTGAAACATCACATCTTCATCCTTACCGACTTATTTCTATTCAGGGACTTTTAGAATACAATTATTCAAAAAGAGTTCAGCTTTGTCATTGGTTTATGGATAGTCTCAATGATGAGCAGTTAAATTTAACTTTTCTAGTTAAGGTTATGGGTAGGACTACTGCAACACCGTAGCCCTTTATCCTTACGATATGCCTTTTTTATGGCCCTATTTAAAAAAACATTATTTTACGACCTTGGTTAATGACTTCAATGAGCTGAAACATAGAATTGAAAAACAAGTTCAAGAAATTAATAACTCATTTCAACTACATATTATAAAATGTTCTTATAGAAGCATGAGATTGCATCGTTTGCATTTTAAAAATTATGTTTCGTAACACAATTTACTGTGTATTTTACGTATTAAAAAATCCTATTTAAATAACGAGGTTCAAAAAGTACGGCACCAGGGCAGAGAAGGTCGTGTTACTGGTTACTGTTTTAATTGAATATTAATTGAATCGGTTGGAATTAAATCCATTAACTAGCTATTCAACTTATATAGTTTGATGTGATAAACACATAGATGTGTTCGTTTCTGTTCGTTTAGCGTATAGCTAATTTTTGCTGATGTGGAAAACCGTAAAACCTACTTAGAATAAATGTGAAAGTAAAAATATTACACTATAAGACACAGTGACTACATTGCAGAGTATCACATTACTTCAACTAAGTAAATAAATTTATAGTTTATAATTAAACATTATTTTACTTTTCTAAAATAATTTTTGTGTAATCAATCGAAGCACACTTGTTATGTTTTAGCCTTTTATATACATTTATATAGAAAAATATTATTACATACCAAGTTCATTCCAAAAGTGATTCTATGCAGGCTTTGCATGTGCATTTTTTAACGATGTGTTGATTGGAAAACATATACCAAAGTCAAATAAAAATTAACAGTCCTTCGTTCTTCATTCGTCAAGTGAATTAAAGTTGTTTGAAATAACATAATCTATCACTCCAGTCCAGCAAAATGCCATGAATGCGTTTTCTGTACCTGAAGTACTTTTCACAAGTTATGAAATACCAATTTAGCATTACTAACCTTATAAAAAGAAAAACATATGCACCGAGCAAATACCTATATAGCCAATAGAACTATAAAACGCTATAGAGAATATAAAAAAGAATGAATTGCGGAGGCGAAGCAAAGTAGTTGGATGAGCAGTCGGTTTTTAAGACTTGGGGCAAAAACTTAAAGAGTAGCCACATCCTATTCTGCAAGATAATTAAAACGCTAAGACAGAGACGAAATAATAAAGAAAGTTATATTCATACCACAAGAGGTGACATACTGACAGAAAAATAGATATAATGAATAGATGGAAAGAATATTTTTGGAATCTACTCACGTACTCACCAGTGCCACTGAAGAAGACATAGTGGTTGAAGAAACAAACGACAGAAGAAGGTAATATAAAATAAATGATTGAAAATGGGAAAGCCCCAAGTATTGGCAAAATTAGAACAGAGAAAGAAACAGCAAAAATTTTCTTGGGAATATGAATATGCGACAAAGCGTGGAGGGAGTAAAAGTGAAAGGTGGCACTAATCGTGCCACTATAAGAAAGGAAATAGTAAAGAATGCAGCAATTGCAGAAGAATTTCACCATTATACTCGTACACCCCTATGAAAGTATGTGAGAAAATGTTTGATAAACGATTAAGAGCAGAAGTTATAATTTCGCTAAATGAGGCACAGAGTGGATTTAACAAAAGCAGTGCTGCGCAAGATGATACATTTACTATCAAGCAACTCATAAACAAAACACTACAAAATGGCAGCAAAGCAGTCTTCGTATTTAACGACCTAGAAAAGGCTTTCAACGAAGTACTACAGCAAAAGTATGGAATAATCTACAGAGGACAAATATAAACATAAAGTTAAGAAGGACCATATAAATAAGATATGGAGCATTTTAGAAAGAACTCTAGTAGTGGAAATAGAGGACACGCGTGGATAAGAAGTGGAAACTAATAACAGGAGAAGAAAGCCTAAAGATATATACGATTAACAAAACAGTTTTATGAATAAAAAAACGTCTACAAGGCGATTTACAGACCAATACTGGCATACGGTTGTAAATCTTGAATACTAAAAGGTAGACAGAAGAGCAAGTTATCAACAGCACACATGAAACATCTCAAAAGAATGAGAGAAGTTGCATGGATTGAAGGATTCAGAATTACACAAATAGGACAAGATCTAGAAATACAACCGCTAACCAGAATGTATTGAACAACCGCAGATGAGCTGGTGGAGCCACCTACAAAGAATGGAAAGCATACAATTGATAAAGCAAGTGTGACAGGCAAATTCGGAAAAAGGTGAAGAGAGGAAGGCCTCGACAGATGTGGTATAAAATAATTGCTAAAGTTCTACAAAAGAAAAGGTGTACATAGAACGAAGTGAAAGAGAAGACAAGAAATGAAAAGGTATAAACAAATATTGTATATTAATGAATGTGAACACACCACACACCAGAAATGGTAGAACTGGCTATTGATTATAATTTTCTTTTTAGCCCCCCCCCCCTCTCTCTCTCTCTCTTTAGGCTTCAGTCTCTTGACTGGTTTGTCTGAGCTTCCTATTGTTTCTTGTCTCCACGTAATTTTGGCAACCCGTATCTTCAATCATATGGGAGTTTTTTCTACCTTCTATTCCCTTTTCTATCATTGTGCTGAGCAATCTTCCGCATCTTAATATATGTTCTATCAATTATCCTTCGCTTCCAAAATGTAGTTTCTTCTGCAGCACTTCGTAATAGCTCCTCATTGGTTACCCTTGCGACCTTGTGATCCGTGGCTTGTTTACCCCTCCGTGATAACGTTAAATTTGAACGAAACGTTTCATACGCTTTAATATTTGAATAACTATTTGCCCTTTTTGCCCCTTAGCTAGCTCAGTGAACATGAGACCCTTTTAATACCACAGTTAGTGGCATATAGAAGATCGTTATTCTCCAAAACAAGAATCTGATTTCTCCTTGTAGTGTTGTCGGCTGAAACTTGACTTTAAACAATCCAGAACAAAATCCAAATTGTTTGCATCATTTAATGGCTTTACAACACAAATAAAAACATAAAACTACAAAGAAAATACATATAAACACAAATCAAATTAAAGAAAACTAATTTATATTATCAAGTAATCTGCGTGCAAGATGGATAGGTCTACGTGTATATACATTCAAACACATCAAGGAAACATTATTAAAATAGCGCTGAAATAACTGTCCTTCAAAGTGCAAATGTAAAAACTATTTAAATATGGCCTTGGCTAAAGCTAGCCCTATTCATATTGTTCACATGCCTTAAACGAGATTCGCACACCGAAGAGGAAGCGATTTCTTATCGCTTTTAACCTGAAAACATTTTACCTGCATATCTTTAAAAACGGTGCGTTGTCACATGCATCACACCGATTCTGGATGGTGTGATACTAGAAATCCCCGATGTACTGCACGGTAAAACCACGATTACTGCTTACTCACTGTTATTTGACGTCACGGGTTACTGGACGTGCGACTGCCGTTTTCTTTGTTAAATTTGCATGAGTAAAACTCCCCACATCCCGCTTACAGCAGGCGTTTCTTACTGTATTTTCAAAATTCCACTACACAATGCATTCATTATAGAGGACCCTCTTTACAAACAGTTTAACACATAAACAAATTTATATAAAAAAAAACAAGTTGTCTAGGCAAACATTACTGACGAAGGAAGCAGATAGCCCACTTCAACTTAACTAAACTTTAGCATTCTTCAGTAGCATCATTGTTCGAAGGTCTCTAATTTCGTTTCGTTTGCCTTTTCTATCATTGACGATTCACTTCCATAGAGCAACAAGCTCCACATACATTTTTGGTAAATTGTTTACTGATAGTTGCTGATTGTCAATAATTAATCAGAAGATCAGAACTCAGTGTAATTTTATAAGAATAAACACACGTTACATTAACTATATTTATTTACTCCTATATATACACAAGTGAACACGTTGAAAGTTATAATAACAAAAGCAACCGTTGATGTTTAAGCTCTTAAGTATCGTTAGTAACTGTGTTAATACAACGGTGCTGCCTACTTAAAAATGGTTTGGGTCGCAGCCCTAGCACCTCGCTGTCTAAATGCTAAACATATGTCCAGTTATTTTCCACACTGATAGGACATTCGATGTCAATACGATGTTTCTATCGTGTGTTAAAAAAAAACTCATTCGCAGCATTGCATCATCAAATTGAAGTTTGCCGTAACTTCAGATATACCCATTGATGCAAATAAACTACCATAAGTCAGAGAGAACTAAATTACATCTTGACCTTAAATTATTTTCCTAAATATATACAAAACACTTAACAAAAACAATTTTTATTGACCGCTATGATTATTACACTCGTTGTTGTTGTGTACATGCCATCTTCTTTCCTTTTTGCTTGATACAATTAAACTTAATGCAGTGTAAACTTTTGCCTGTCACAGTGACAGATGTTTTCATAAACAAATTACAATCTGACATTTACCTACAGATTTAAGTTAAGACATGACTAGATTTTCTATCTTTCTTTCCAAGGCCTACCCTAAATGAGTGTTTTTTAACACACGATATTATAGTAACCTTTCTTTGCTTGTGCAATTCTGATTTTGATCTTTCTGTCACATCGTCCATATATTATAACATGAAAAGGGTTTGAACTGAATCACGCGGTTTGCTAGATATAACAAAATCGTTTCTCGTTGGGTGCAAGTGTATGACTGTTATGTAAATTATCATAGAATTAAAATATTTACCCAACATCTCCTGCTTATGACTCTATAAATATTTCAATTTCAGCTGAATTACGTAGTTCATAATCCATGTACGATAACTCACTCTCGTGTCGCTTTGACTTTGCATTTTTACAGCTGTCAATACAAAATTAATGTTTTTCTGGTATTTCTTGAGTTGCTGGGTATCATTTGAAATGGATTTTTTTTACCATAAATAACTATTACTGTGATTTATAATTATGGTTCTATTTATAACTAATTTTTGATATAATTTACAATTTTAATTTCAAAGTTACAGTCATGATGATTACTTACAATTGTTTGTATTTGCAATCAATTGTTGTCAGAATTTTAGGAAAATTCCAAATGGCTTTATAGAATTTTAAAGTGGAAATTTATCGTAGATTCATTATTACAATCAGCTTCATTAGTTGTAATCAAATAATGGTCGTATCAGTTCATAGTTCAATTTAATAAACTCATAGCTCGAGTATAAATTTTTAATATGAAAAAATTAATTTAGCAAATCACTGTAAAGCCGGCCAGTTTAACTATCATTACTGTTTTACACCAGAATCAAATTTTAACATTTTTATAGAAATTTTCATAGAACATATGCAGAAAAGTGGCTAACTAGTTTTTAGCAGTTGCCAAGTACAAAATAGGTGTTGCAAATCACTTTAGATATTGGTTAAAAAAGTCGCCCTAAGATAAGAATAAGAGTAAGATAGAGAACATCTATAAATATGATACTACAGTAAAGGATATTTCTGAAAATAAAACATAGGTTGATTTAGATCATATGTGAACTAAAACTTTCTCACATAATTAGTTACCTGTATTTCCTTTTTTTGTATTATTATTAATCTCATTTTGATATTTGCAGTATTTCTTGATTCATGGCATTTTTAAATGTAAATACAGTTACGAAGTTCTTCAGTGATAAACAACCAGAAAACTTGTTGCTGTTTAATAAACAATATTTTTGTTATTTTTAAAAAGTTATTTAATAAACGTTTACTTACACATAAGAGTTTAAATTATTAGACATTTTAAATAAACCATGTCTTTTGGATGTATAATATTTGATTATTTTTTGGTGATATATTATGTAAAAAGTTATAGCTCATACGTTTGTAATCTTACCAGTTTTGTTCGTTTTTCCTTTTCTACTTTACATCTTTCAATTAACCATCTTGTCATTTTCTAAAATTGTTGCTTTTAGGGTGTTTGTTGTTTTTTTAATTATAATCCAGAAATGTAACTCATTAAAGCTGTTTAAGTGGGAATGTCTCCGTTTGTTGTGTTATACATCATTTTCTCATTTTTGCGAGCACAAACATTTTGAAAACTTGGTTATAAGTGTCTAAATAGTTAAGTATCCTTTTCTGTGCACCAGTTAGTAATTGCCTAATTTGGTTGATTTTCCCCTATCTATGACTTGCTACTCGCAATTAGGATTTGTAATCGCCATTTGACTTTGAAGTTTGGAATTCTTCTTTCTGCATACATTAGGTAAGAAGTTACTTCAAACATTTACTAATACCTAACTTTTACTACCAATTTACCAATACGTTTTTCAGCTTTAATGAGTTACATTTACATGTCCCTGAGTTATCAATCTTTTATCATTAAAGTTTTCTGGATTATAATTAAAAAAAAAATGTAACAACAAACACTCTAAAAGCAACAATTTTGGAAAAGGACCAGATGGGCACAAAAAGATGTAAATTAGAAAAGGAAAAAAGAACAAAACTGGTAACATTACAAACGTATGAGCTATCACTTTTTACATAATATATCTTGAATTTCAGGAATATTAAATATCAAAAATAGTCAAATATTATACATCCAAAGGACATAGTTAATTTAAAATGTCCTTTAATTTAAACTATTATGTGTAAGTAAACGTTTAGTAAATAACTTTGTAAAAATAACAAAAATATTGTTTATTAAACAGATGGAGAAAATTAAGATACCTAATAATTTTTCTGGTTGTTTATGACTGTATAACTGTATTTACATTTAAAAATGCTATGAATCAAGAAATGCTACACATATATAAATATATAAATCAGATTAATAAAGACACCAAAAAGAGAAATACAGGCAACTAATTAAGTGAGGAAGTTATAGGCTCAGATATCTACATCAACCTATGCTTTAATTTCAGAAATGTCCTTTACTGTAAATCTCAGGTAAGAGCTTTTTTTATATTGATCTGAAGAAGCTACTGAATATTAACGAAACGTTAACGTTTTAAATATATTTTAATGTGTACTTTTGACAAAGCAAATTATATTTATAAAAAAAGTAATAATTTATTAAATAATAAATAATAGCTGAAAAAATCTTCTAGGAAGTGGAAACGGAAGGGAAAATAAACATAACTATTATGGATTTGTTATTCCTTTTTTCCTCCTACTTTAAATATCAAATAATACAAAAACAGCTGTAATCTAATTTTGAAATTATTGTCTAAAATATTCAAATTAACGGAAATCTTAGTAACCTGTTTGCTTACAGGAGTGTTGTTACATAATGTGTCTTGCCAATAATAATCAACAGGAAAATCATGGCAGTCACAATCATGCGGTATCGTATGATCTACAAAACGCTAAAGAGCCACTTAGGTTTTCTCTGTAAGAGCACTTAGAAAAAATGAGTAAGAGATAAATTCCTAACAATTTAAAATTAAAAGTAGAAGCACGTCTCTTCAAGTACTCCTTAAAAACTTTAAATTGACATAAGTAATATTAAAATGGGCAATTGTTCGAAATTAATTGACGCTATTCTGCAAATACTTTTGTATTGTTTGACAACATCTGAGATCAAATTAAATTACTGAGATTAAACCATTAATATCAGGCCACATTATCACTATCATCGCAAATACTTATTTGATAGGAAAAAAATGTTCTGCTATGTGAATCAGATTATTAGTATAAGCTATTGTATAATGATAACGTTTAAAGTAAAGTTTGTTCTTTAGCACGGTTAAGTGCCACTCAGTTATGCTTTTTTAATTCCCTGTTCTGAAAGTTTGAGTGGTTATTGCGCAATAAAAACCATATTTAGCAACGCCCAACTGTAACCAAAGTTTGTTATTCAGTAAAGTTTCTACCAGATTAACTTACCATAACGCAAAGTTTCTAGCAAACTAGGTTCTTTAGCAGAGGTTCAATTAAAATTTGTGCTTTTCAACGCTTAAAATAATTTTTGGCCTTAGTCATAGTTAAAGAGTGATTTATGACACTGCATCATCAGGCTGCAGTTCCAAAACCGCCTCTGCTGTATAAGTAATGCCAACTATCCTTAACAGTTATTGCGCTGCTTTAATTTCCCATTCCAGCGGCAACAAATTCGCTCTCTGAATTTTTTATGAATAAGCGCTTTCTGCAGAAGTTAAATTCGCCTGAAAGCAGTGCGAGTTTTTTGTCCGAGGAGGAGGGAATTATACGCCCTTTTTCAAAACCGAATTCAATGACTAATTTTCATTCAGCAGAGGCGCGCTAAGTTTGGAAACTGCTGAAATTGGTTTCCGCTTTTCTTTCCGAGTAAATGTTCTTTAAAATGATTAATTGTGTACACTTTTTATGAACATTAATTACCAAGGAGGCTGGAGATTTGGCGTGACGATTACGTGGGGCGAGAGAGAAAATAAAACTGGGTTAAACTTTTGCCAAGGGGAGCCACATGGGAATCAGCGCCGCGGCCAAGGGGGGCCAAGTGGATTCAAACCCACAATACTAAAATTTATTCGCCCAAGAATTCGCTTGAAATGCAAAATGCCTTCGTGGAAACTTCGTTGATCATGTTAATTGTATAGAGGTTTACACTTCTTGTGGATGCTACAGAGGACGAAAGAAAATGTCGCTATCCATCAGTCGGAATTGATTTTCATATTACAAGCTTCAAAACCTAGAAACTCCCATTTTTTTAAATGCGATGACAACACCTACCCCTGGTTATAAAACATTCACAAAAATTTCATTATGACGCACTACTGCAAGCAATTACAACTTCTAGCGCAGCTAATTTCGAGAGTCGGCTCCATTACAATATTAATTCTACTTTCTATCTGATTAAAAACTGCATAAACGATTTATATTGTCGTTTTCACTTAATTCAGTCGTAGTTAAGCACAGAAAAGTGATAAATCACTATATATGTGTCAAATTTGTACGCAATACATATACAAATAAATGGAACACTACTTATTCGTAACTCAAAATATGATATTTACTCGATTATAGAAAAATTTGGAATTACAATAAAATTACAAATATAACTTTTTTTATTTTATCAATTTATTTCGCATAATATTTAAACGAGCGTCTGCCCTCCTTTTGCCTGATTGTTTTTTTTACTATTTACATATACATCCAGTTTGTGAATTCATGCTTTCACTGTTGATTAGGTTTAGTCGAAGCATGTGAAGCTAAAATAAATCATTATTATTGTAATCTCGCATAACGCCAGTATGGAGCTGTTTTAATATGTGAAGCGCTCGATTTTGTATATGTAGCGATAAGCGAAATTCAAAGTGGTCTCTGGGAACTTGCCGCCCGACTAAGACCGAAGTCACGATTGTGTAAGCGACCCCCAGTGAATTCTGCCTGCTGCGAGATAAATAAAGTGGCTCCAAAGCCCCGCAGTAAATAAAGCTTGCTGCTTATAGTGTTTATGTGTAGCAAGCCGTAAGTAAATGCCACATCGATCCTGTACTAGGTAATTACTCAATTGTGAAGCCACCGAGAAGTTTCGTGATGTTCCGATTGCTCCGTAACGTCGTTCGCCATAGAGACGACACCCAGAGGCAAGGTGAGTTCCCCGCCGATTTGTGAAAAAGTTCCATACGAGTCATTCGATGGGTGACATAGACACTTTCACTTCGCTGCGCAACAGTTCTCAGCCACGAGTTTAAGGCAGTCTGCTACATGAAATGATTGCAGTTTGAGCGATGAGCGTTCGTTTCAGCCTGTGGGAACATTATGCGACCGCGAAGGAATACACTTGATAAATAAATAAATACGAACTCGAACCGCAAAGCTAGGTTTTTATGCATCAAAATTCCCAAGTCTGATTTCGATGCAGTTTAATATTCGCATATTAAAAACTGTATTATTTTTAGTATATTTGAAATGTTATTTAAATGTAAATGTATCAAATTTAATTACTTTGCCAATATTTCATTTGTAAATGAGTATAACAGAGAGCTATTGGGCTTTGATAATAAATTCCTATTTAAAATCGCTGTACTGTTTTAAAGGTTAATATATCTTTATTTGTGTAAACAAAGTGACTTTTTTTTTGAGTATTGTTGAAGTTGTTTTCAGTACCGAGTTACGGGTCAGCTGGTTTTTGACAAATAACGATGCTTTGTAGCTACGAACTGAGGTTAATTAAGTTTTATGCATACTGAGCTAATTAGGTGAACAAAAGGGGAAATTAATTTATAAAAATAGTAAGTCGAACGAGACGTTCCATTATAATTTAACGTAACAACGAAGGGGCTACCAAAATTCTCATTTCAATATGCATGCATACAATTCTTTGTGTATTTGTAAATCCTTGACAGCCATACGAATGTTCTAAAACAATTATTTTTCATGTATTTAAAAAAATCAATATTTTAAAAAGTAATAATATTTTAAAATTATATGGTGCTTCCATAATTGAATACCGGGAGATGATCTGCACGACGCAGCATACGAATTTTAGTGGTAAAAATACAATTTTTAATTATTTGCTTCCTTAATATTATTTTAGAGTTACGATATAACTTGTTTGTAGAGAAAAATGATGCATCTGTACATGCTACTGTTTAAAATATTCCAGTTTTTTGAAGTAGAAAAAACTGTTGTAAAAGTAGGCATTTTAGCACCAGCTTGTTGAACTAAAAACAACGTAATATACATCAGCGTGCTAAAAGTGAAATCAGCGGTTTACTTTTAGCACATGTGCTAATAGTAAACAGCTGGTTTTGAAATTATGTGTTTTAAACTGGAAGTGAGATTATAAAGGTATTCTAGTTACTTCTTTCGTTAGAGGTAAAGTGTTTTTTAAATAATTAAAGCATTATGTAATGAATAAAGTAAAATGTGTACTTTTTTAATTACCTTTGATAACTAACTTTGACAACTACTGGCTGCAGAAACAGTCACCTGCTCCGGTCACGGCCATCTCTTTACTATTACATAAATTATAACTGTCATAAATGCAAATCTTTTTTAAATAAACATTTTTGGATTAATAACAGTAAATTTAAGGTCGTAGAAAACATATTGTATGCAAACTCGTGCTAAAAGTGTTATTGTCTTCGGCTTCGTTTCAACATTCACTTTTAGCACTTGTTACATAAATAGTTATTAATTCGTCGTAGTTTTTTAGAAAATTACATTTTTTGGATCTGCAGTCCGAAAAACACCCGTATAAAAATAACCACAAGTTCCTTATTAAAGTGAACCATTTCAACAGTAATGGTCTTCAAATTTTATAATAGCAAAACGCTTAGCAATTGGATTCAGGTTTGGTGTATACAGTGAATTTATTTTAATAGTTAACATAGCAGTTTCGTTTCTATGTCAGCATTTAATCATACAGGTCACTTCCATCAATAGATTACAGCGTTTATTTTACGAGTTAACATACGTATTTGAATTAGGTACTTTTTTGTTTGTTTGTTTGTTAATGGGCACGGTCTAGGCATGCAGAGTACCAGGTACCTTAGACACCGACTGCTTGGGTCATATGGTCAAAGTCCTACTCCTACTTAGAATTGCTAATAAGAAACTTCAATTTTGTTACCGGAATGTAGGTATGCAACTAAAAAGTAGATAACGTAGGAACAACTTGTGTGTTGTATCTTTTCTGCAGTGGTATACATTAGGATAACTTTTAATTGTGTTTTTGACAAGTAATAATTCCTATGTTAAGTAGTAAAATACACGCTCTAATCCATTGGTTTCATTTGTAACTATGGAAATGACCTGTATGATTAAATGGTGGCATAGAAACGAAACGCTTATGTTAACTATTAAAATAAATTCCCTGTATAAATATTTTTAGTTAAATGGTTTATCTGTTATGGCTCTTGTGAAATTGTTTCATTTTTCCGTAGCTTTCCAATGGAATTTATTGCAAATAGAAAACTGCGATATCTAATTTATATTGCTCCTGCTATATATTTGCGTTCGTAACAGTCTACGCAGAAAAAATACAGTCAAACAGCATTCGGAGACGATGCTGAAACTAAATAAACAATCTAAAATTGAAACAACAAATTTTTGGCCTGTTTTGACATGGGAACGTTGTAAAGTTTGTTTAAGAACTTGACTTGCGTTATTAATTAATAATACCGTGACTAATACCAACTCAAATTTTACCGGCAGCAGCGCACCACGTTCAATATCAAAACACCTGTATCAACACAGCGCACAAGTGCAGTAAGCTTTTTAGTTAGATTAAATACACTGCTTGCATGGTTTTTTATTTTAACAGGCCCACTTTATTATTTAAAGCTTAGATCCATTCTTTAATATAATCTTCACGTTCGTTACGCGTGTTTTATTATCATTGATTTTTTCGTTAAACTAAAGTGTCTCACGATAGTATCACCTCCGCGTGCAGTATGTTCTATTTGTTAGCAGATGTAATGTAATGTAATAAGCTCATATTTGTTTTAAAAAATAGAATCAGTTGGTTAAACAAATAAAAATGTACGAGCAAATTAATTGAAGGGCAACTGCTAT
Organism: Agriotes lineatus; assembly: GCA_940337035.1. NCBI lineage: Eukaryota > Metazoa > Arthropoda > Insecta > Coleoptera > Elateridae > Agriotes > Agriotes lineatus. Next base: position 98,540 of record CALNHX010003441.1, on the reverse strand, counting down.
GGATCTAGACAACTTCCGTAAGAGGTCACATACCATCATCAATATACAATATAAAATCCACTCGTGTCTGTCGAAAAAAAAGGTGGACGACTTATTTTTGCACTTCCTGGTCATCTACAAATCTGAAATTCGGAAGAAACATTTGATGGGACCTGACGTTGATGAGAAAATCCCAAATCTCGAAAATTCAATATGGCGGATCCACTATGACAGCCTTAATAAAAGTCAGTTTTTCACTTTTCGACCTCTTACAAAAGACGTAAAAACTTGAAATATTTATAGGAGTTAGTCCATACCATAGGAACAGCTCTTAAAGCCAAAATGACTAAAGTAGTATATGGGGGCTGAAGTACAGATGATGAAATGGAATAAGGGTCGAGCAAACATTTTTTCTCTCAGTGGGGAACTTTTTCTCATCCGCATAACCTATAGTTTCTAGTCACTCAATTGATCTGCTTAAGATCCAAAATAACTTTTAATATCAAACCTCGAGAAAATCATGGGGAACGTTCCGTAGATATGGCTTTCGACGTTTGAAAGCAATATATGAATCTGTTAAATAAAAGATATTTTTGGCAAAGCTATCGGGCGCAACTTCAGTTAATGTTGAAGGTTTTTTCTCTCCCACAATCCTAATCTTCAACAAAACCGAGACGGTGCTGTTGGATCAAACAAGAAAAATACCAGAAATAAAAATTCAAGTACCAAGACTAATAAAAGTAACTAGCCAAGCTGCTGAATATATTCAATCAAAATTGACATTAAATAAATAACACTAGGTTCGCTATATTTAAAATTAACCCAGAATTTATATTTGTAAAATATAAAACTATAGGTGTTTGGTTATATTCAAAACAAAGTCATTATTATTAAATTATTATAAAGATTCCTTGAATAATTAGTATGTGGGAATTATACAACCAAATCAAAGAATTGTTTAAATATGTGCTGGAACCGAATAGCGAAATCAACCCTCACTGAGGTGCAGCCTGAGTAGGCGCTTAGAAAAAAGCTAATACCTAACGTAAATTGCCTTACGTAACGCTTATCACAGAGGTTTATAGAAAAACAAAGCGTTTTTATAATTAATTAATCTTTATACAACCAATAACAATGAAAGAAGCCACACCAGTTATTAACAGATTCAAATTAGGAAAAGCTCCCAGCAAAACGACATCACAGCAAAGATACTAAAATACGTGGAAGATGCAGGAAGCGAAAGGTAATAGTCTATTAAATCTATTAAATCTATTAAATGATATAGCGATAAAGAAAGAAATACCAAAAGAATGGGGCATAGGATTAGTATTGCCACTGTATAAGAAAGGAGATAGGAAACAATGCTGTATTTATAGAGGAAAAACACTAATAAGTAAACCAGAGCAAGTCCTAGCAATAATATTGAAACACAGATTAAGAGAAAAAATTGATCAATCGATAGAAGTATTACAACACGCACTTGAGAATGAGAAATAGGACAGTTATTAACCAACTAGAGGCGAAACCAATAATAACAGCAATAGGAGAGAGACAGGTTGGCTGGGATACCTTCACAGATTAGGAGACGATAGAATGACAAAACGAGTATAAGAAGTAAAAATACAAGAAAAGAGTAAAGTAGGACCACCAAGAGCGAGGTGGAAAGAACAAGTACGTAAGGCTACAGAGAGACGAAGAATCCAATGAAGAGATATTTTCTTATGACCGCCTTAACTTATAAAGGCTTTTTTAATTACAAAATAATAATTAGGGTAAATCATCACAATTCTAAGGGTATTTTTATATTGTGCTAACTTTGCCTGTCAGTAATTTAAGGCTAGTTAAAATGAAATGTATTTGCTACTGTTCAAATGAAATGGTTAATTGTCTCTTTTTATATTTTATTGAACTGCAATAACTTTATGCTAGCTTCGGCAGAACACAAAACTGCTTTTCTCAGGTGGATTCAGAATTCGAGTTTATTTGAAAATTAGTTTTAGAATATTTTACTCCATGTAGTTCACATGCGCGATTCTAGCACGTATTATTCCTAACCTTACAAATTGACGTTTGAACACAGAAATTTCGTCAGTGCGAACAGCGTTAATTTTATGATTTAAATAGTGAAATTTAGCAAGGAAACGTCAGGTAAATTGTTTTAAATTCCCGCCTGGCAACAACTGACCCGCTTTTTGTTGTAGCTGTAACGTGAAACCGACGTCATCAATTCAGTTGTTTCTGATGGCTTGAAAATTCTACCAAAATCGCAGATTCTAGCACGCCTTGCAGATTATGAAGATTGGGGCGTAGCTGGACGCTTCGGAATACGTTGAACTTCTTCCAAAGGGTTTAATCTTCAAGTTTATCAGCTTTCTGGAACCCGACACCTAAATAAATTACCACTATCCTACCTTGTAAAACTAGCCGAACTTGGCTCGGAGATGGTCGCAGGTGACGCTGTTCGTTTTTCGGAACACTTTTTTTATTGGTAAACACTTTTTTATTACGTCAAAACATTAATTTTGTGGAGCACAATTTTAGCCCCAAGCTTCATTAATTTATTTCCATTGTTCTCCCTTTCTTATAAACAAAAAAGAATCGCGTTGCTATGTTACCGCGATCTGGTACTGTTAAATGGAAATTAATTTTGATAACAAATTTACATTCATGGAATAAAGTTTGATAACATATTGCTAACTATTAACATTTTTTAAATCTAAAAATTGTCTTTACTGCTTATAACTAAAATTGTTCTTTTCCGTTATACACAAAACTTTTTTTTAATCACTGCTCTGCTTTAACACTTAGATTTTATTTAATGCACTGGTTTTGAGTTCATTTTTTACACATGTCACTGGCTTTTCTTCTATTCAGTTGCCTTCATTTTATATTGCTCTTTGCGATTTTTATTTTAACTACCCTTCAGCTGACTTGTTTTTCACTGGCCTGTAATTTATTAATAATTCTACGCTCATTCAGTATGCACATAACAAACCTTGTCAATTAATTTCGTTTGGTCTGACTTTAAATATGCACAAACCTATCATTTTAATTATTTTATTTTACTCAAATCTCAAATTCAAACCCTCTGAAATTCGATTTGCTTATGCTTGCCTTTATCCTCTCTAATTAAAGCTTCTTGCATCCTATTACCAGTGCATTTTAATAATTTCTACTGTTTAAATTGCAATTACATAAAATATTTTAACTCTGTGTTTTAATTGACTTTATTAAATATTTCGCACTGCATACAGAGCTAAATTGTGAGCTTAAAACCATCTCAATATAGAGATTAGCACAAGACAGAAAGATATGGTCAGGCAAAATAAAAGCAAATAAATTACTTAAACCAAGTATAGGTATACTTGTATATGCATTACAGAAATAAATGTTTTAATTTTTTTTACAAATTGTTTGTTATATACAGTCCGACATATAAGAATATACGGACTAAAGATTATATTAATAATAACCTTATCGCTTTATGCTTCACGCTTCCGCTGGACGCCATGGTGCTCTATCAAAGAAATGAACCGTCTACTATTATGACAATTAAAAACAGTGCTATATAAATTTAAAGGAATACAAAATAATGTGGTAATTTGTCCAATACAGAAAATGGGGATTCAACTTTATGTACTAACTATACCTAGAGGAATAGCACTCTTGGATGTGGCATATAAGGTGCTCACACAGATAATAATAAGAAAAAAATAGGATACGTTCGTAAATGAAAAGGCATTAGAAATACCAGAGAGAATTTAGAGAAGGGAGATCTACAACACATCAGATTATCGATAATGCATGTTCAGGGCATCAGTTCCAAATGAAACTTAGAACTTCATGTCCTGTTTATCAATTCTAAGCAGCCGTATGATGTAGTTATTAAAAAGAAGTGCATGGGACAATGATCAAACTAGGTTATCTACCACAAGCTTAGTGAGACTGACACTAAAAAACGTTCAAAGGTAGAGTAGCAACAGAAAGAAGCTTCTCAAATTGTTTTACTTATTAGCAAAAGGTTAAGACGAGATCCTCTGCTCACAACACTTTTCAACTTTGTAGTGAAAGCCACTATGAGAGAGAGAGAGAGAGAGAGAGAGAGAGCAAACTACAAACGAAAAGAGATATATACCATACTGTATTCGAACGTATGATCAACAGAAATGTTATTTTCATTTCGTCTGAAGCACTATGGACTTCTCGATTTGGGCAAGGTAGTGAGGGTGTTTCGACTTTATTATAATAGCTTATTCTTAATTTCTATAGATACATCACCTGCAGAAACAATCTCTTCAGATGTTGTTTTAGTGCAAGTTGTCAATTTTTTTTAGTGTCGACCAAACAAAAGTCAGTATCATTTACTAGGTACTTACTTACAAAGGCCAGGAAACTTAATCGCACAACTATGGGCCACTAAGAAATATGTATAATATTTAACTTAAAACTAAGTACTAATACGGCTACAGTTTTTAAAATCCTCAGTTGAGTTAAATGGCCTTCCAAGAAATGCATAGTAAATGACTTCTTATCTGTACTAGCGTATTTTGGACATGCTGTTAGCAACTCCAGTAATGCCGGTGGATTACACGAATGAAATATGGCGCATTTAAAGACTGCCTTTTAATTATTCATGTGTGAACAGATTAAATACCCAATTCATGATTCAAAGTGCCAAAGTGCCTGGAAGTCCGGATGCCCAGGTGTACTTTGTACAAGTACAAATATTTAATGTCGGCTATCGACTGCTGTTTGCGTCCGCACATGGTTAGTGAATTATACAATTATCTGCAATCATCAGAGGCGTCCTGCCAACTTTTCGCTTATCAACCCGCTGCTGACCCAGAATTGGAGAAATTCGGATATAAATAGGTCGCAAACACGTGGCGTATCAGAATGTTGCTAACACAACATCGGCATCAAAACGAGGTGCCGGAGCAGACGTGATAGCGAAAAACTAATGTGACTTAGCATGCTCTCGAGATAATATTGTTATGAATTATGACGTTCGCATGGCCGTGATTATCTCTGAAACATTAAACATTACAACAAACTTAAACGCCGCGCAGCAACCATGACTGGAACTAATCTCAGATAAGGGATGACCTAGCGCGAGTATTTCGTTATTAACGACGAGTGCAGTCGCCGGAATGTTGATTAATTCTTTGTTATAAATGATCGTGAATAAGCTGGAAATGATTCACCCTCAATTACGAGCCAGAAATAGACAATTTGGGGTCAACCAGCAGCGTGATCGGTATTCGTGGAGGTACAACGACTTAGGAATAACCAAAATTAATGGGTTGAAATGTCACCCGCATGCACGCCAAAACTTTAGATTTCAGCCCCGAAAGCTCGAGTAGCAGAGAGCAGAGCTTAATCGTTAGCTCAGTTAGCTGCTTTGTTAAGTTCAGCTACAAATTTGCAATTATGGCGTTTGATGTTTTACATGGTTTTACTAACTTAAAAAACGAGTAAAAACATTATATCCAAATAGCAGAACTTGATAAGATTATCACTGATTCTATTTATACATCCTTAGAAAGTTAGAACTAGACAGTACAAAACCGACATATCTCTAATAGTTATGTAACCCTTAGAAAAGAGAGGGTCATAAAAGCCACGAAAAAAATGGTCGGAGTGCTGCTTAACATCTTCTGCATCTTCGGCAGTGACTATTTGCAGAATGAAGAAAATGGGTTGTAATATACTTAGTGGCAATAAAAGAAAAAGAAAAAGGAATCAAATAGGCCCAAACAATTAAGTGGGATCTGCATAATTTGTATTAAGAGTAAACTATATAAGAAAATAATAAACATTTAAAACAGGCTGCGGAAAATTGAGATAAGTGAGAAACTAAGTAGATTTATGAAGATCATGCACTGACATACTAACGACATACGGGGGTTATTTTTTCAACCTCCAATGCAGTAGGAATAAAAAACATGAATGAGTATGAAACATATATTGCATAGAAAATGTAGATACATCTTTCAGTTAAATTTCCACATATTCGCTATTTCTCATTTCTCTATTTATCATACCGTGGCACCAGTTTTTTAAGCTCTCCTCAAACAAGATTGCCGCCTGGTAACTCAGCCACGTTGGTTTTCAACTTGTTTTTTACATTATCTGCACCATTCTCGCACATAGCCGCCGTTCATAGATTGTACTCATCTGACGATGAATTTCAGCTGTATTCTGCCCTTTAGCAATCGGCAAAAGTGGTGGCCCTAAACATTTATCATTGGTACCTCGTTTACCGGATCGCAGCCCTAATCCAAGGTAGTAAGGAACTCCACCTTCTTACTGAACATTTTAGCTGGCACAACCCTTGTTACACCCCATCGTAACGGGGTTAGGCAACGAATCTGTGTAACTTTCCCGATTTTGTCGTGATGTAGTTTTAGGTGGTAACAATTCTTCATTTCATTCCTCACCTCTTTAACGGCTTCGTGGTCCTCTACGGTGATTGCTGGTCTTTCTTTTTCTTTGACTGTATGCTCCAATGCCTATTTTGTTATGCCTGTATCTGATTTTCTTAAGTTATGACTAATTCACTTCTATTGCCTCCTTTTATATTCTCTTATGTTGGTTCATTTGCTTTGATATTCAAATAAAAGTAGAATTGGAAGTAATAGTAGAATTTATAAAATGTTAGTGCGGTGAAATATGGGAACTAACATCAGGTTTAAAAAAGTATGCAACCATGGAAGTGGATTACCTAAGAAGAAGTGTTGATATAAAAATAATAATAATGATGCAAGGCATAGTAGTGGACAGACTGGAAAGTGAGATGATGGTGGAATAAAAGACTAAGAAATGGGGCTGCAAGCGATATGCAATTCTGAAAATATCGATATAACATTAAATCGACAGAGCCGATACATAGCTATATGTGTTATTACATCACTGGATTTCAATATATCGGTGTGTTGATATATTGAGATAATCAATACATTTCGATATATCTTCTATTTTCATATACTAAAATATTTAATATACCATTATATTAGAGTATTTTGTAAGTGAGCTAAAAAATAAAAGGGGTGATTCCTCGAACAATGTTATGGAACAGAGTTCTTATGAACACGTGCACTCAGAGTTTTAATCTTCAAGATAAAATGTATTGAAAATTTCTAGAAGACGTTTAAAATGTCTACCTCCAGCCGAAATACATGCTTCAATTCGACGCCTTGGGAATGATACTTCAACTGTGCTCGTGTAAATAAATTCTTTCAAAAAACTCCTGAAACTGTTTATTTTGCAGAATTCATTTTCACATATTTTATTTTATAAGCCTAGAAACTCCTAGTAGGTAGGCAACCGTTGATCTTTGCCCGGCTACATTTGATTCTGAAGGCGCATTCGTATGCCTGTGTGGGTGTGATTACCGTCTTATTTCGAAGATGTTAATGTTGTGTTGAATCCCGTTGCTCGAGAAAAAATTCCCGAAGGCATTTAAATGCGACCATAACCCCAAAAAGCACATGGCAATTATTGTTTGATCTTCTAGTAAATAAATGAAAGGCAGATTCTGCCGTCATTGGATGAGCTATCGAAGTTTCATCCTATGGACGGTAAACATTTTATTCTACGGGCTAACGAAAAAAATCTGTGACAGTAGAAGGATTGTTGAGAACGCCGCAGATGTACCTAGCCTAGAAGTCTGTGAAAAGTCCTGTTTTTTCCACTGCAGATAGCCAAATTATCCTGGCTTTCGGAGATGGCAATTCCCTTGTAGTGTTATTTAGATACGAATTGCTATATTTCGGGAAACCGATTTAATTAATTGATTGGCTTCATCATTTGTTTAACCCTGTATTTTGTGTGTGACCCTTTAAAAGTATGTTTTTTTGCTGAAGCTGAGGGATATATTCAGGCATAAGTCTAACACCATAATTTATGGTATTTGAGAGCTGAGTGGGTGGTTGTATAAATTTTACAAGCGGTCCCAAATTAGTTCGCTAGATTACAGACTGGGTGACGATACCAGCTCCTCATGTTTAGTATTACCAGCGGATATATAGATATCTGACTGCTAAGCTAATCAAGTTACATTATACAGTTATTTGGGAAAATTGTAGTTCATATTCATTCAACGAATGGGCTGTTGTCTAAATTGATTGAGGTCGAATAACAGTTTAGCTTTATTATTAAACAAACATGCAGTCCTAGTATTTTTCTTACACAGCGAAGTTGTGGAGCATTGATTTTGACACACACACTTATTTTGCATGGCATGTGATATATTTTTGTGATATATACGTATATCTGTGATATTTATTTAGTTAAGATATACACTTGTTATTTGTTGAAGGTAGCAATCCAGTAGTTACATATTGTTATTTTATCCCCTATTGTTCACTAATTGAATGAGTAATATATTATACGATGTTACCGAGACTTGGGTTTCACTGTTATGTTGTCTTTTGTTACGATTTGAGTAATTTTGTGGTTTTTTAGCTCGAGAATTCTTGGGAAGCATCGCCCGTAAGGAATCACTCGGCGCCCAAAGGTTTAATTCTATTTTGTTTGAAAGTAAGTCGGTTTTTCGTTTCATTAACGACAAAACCTAATGTAATACTCCAATAGAAAAATCTAAAGGGTTTAGGGCTGGTGATCGTGGAAACCATTGCATCGGTGATATCCATATTTTTTTTATATCTGAATTTCAATATCTTTCAATGTCTCCCACCCTTTCTTGCTAAATACTAGTAATACCAAAGTCCTGGTCTCAGAAAACAAAGATACACTAGGAAGAGAAGAAAAAAGTGTGGAAAACAATTGTATCTGCATTTTCTAATGTACGAAAAATCATAAGTCATAAGATATAGAATAAATCTGAAATTACATAAAAACCTCAATACAAATCATAGAAAATTCATATTACATTGAAATTATGTATAGCTATAACTAACAATTTTAGTAATAGCAGTCAAATGCCCTTTATTGGTGAGAAAACCGTTTATTTATACCGAAAAAGTACTAGAACCATCTACACATTTCCAAATATAAAATATCACTAATATATAATATTCAAAAAGTGCCCACTTACTAATGACAGTTTGTGTAATTAAACGTAACAGGAAAATAATTGATTAAAACCATTGCAAAATTTGAAAATGTAGTGTTAATAAATAACTTTGTTTCGCAGGATTAGCGATATGCAATGTCAGCTGAATTGAATTATGAACTGTTTTGTGTAATAAATTACGCTGACGCTTACAAAATTGTATAAATGTACTCAATTCTTGTAACTAGTTAGTTCGTTTGCAAATCAAAGTAATGCAGTTTACTATCACATAAAACAATTTTAATTTGATTTCACTTGTGTTTTTAAGAAGCTCGTGTTTGAAAAGCAATTCTATTTCATAAAGTTATTATATAGTTTGATTTAAATTGTAAATCAATTTTAGGCAATTAAACAATATTATATTTAAGGTTTAAAAAACTTTACATTTTAATACGTTGTTAACAATGCACGATTGAATCATTTAAAGACGAAAGTTTTAAATAAAATATATTTCACAATAAATTTTTAAAGCAAAAATATCGAAATGTTATCTATTAGATTAAAAATAGAAAAATTGGCCGTTTACTATCCAAGCAGTGTAGTTATCTAGTAATTTTACCACTGTGACTTGTTAAACTATTAAAAGTACTTGTAGAACTGCAACGTTCTCAAAGAGGCAACTATAGTATTTTATGATTCTACGGTATTTATCTTCATATTTTAAGCAATTAAAATAGCATCTGACGTTTTAAGCAAAAGCAATAACTTCTTGTAATTCATCGACACCACCAAGGAAAAGCTATAAATCAAAGCTTACTATCTTCAATTATTATCTGTCAAATTTCAAAATCTCAAATTTTCTGTATTTCATAGGCCTTTAATATCGAATTTCTAATGCTAATTCATGTTTTTTGTTAGAATCCTACATAATAATTTTCCTTTTGAGCAGCTAACAGGTTCAAATAATTTTAGATCCTAAAATTATGATTTAAATACCATAAAACTGACACTGAAATACAGTTAGCTACTAATATTTAATGTATTTTTTAAAAGTTAACGATTGAATATTTCGTAAGTGTTTGCACTTCTAAAAAACAATTATTCAAAAATATGACAGGCTGTTTTGCTTTCCTAAAACGTATTTTTCATTCCTCAACTTTCATTAAGCTTGGAGCAACGGTTGTCAAAATCGCACTTATCAGTATTACAGCTAAATGCCTAGTAGTTAAAATTTCCAAATTTGGAAAAGTCGTTAAGGAAACTTTCACCATTTAAGTATTATTTGTCGGCGCAAGTTAGATGAAATTATCAAAAACTGTGCCCGTTAATGACTGCCTATTAAAATAAAAACATGTATATTTCCCCAAGAACAATTGTTCAAAATTGGAAACTTAAGTTACAAAAACAATCGTTGCGAAGCTGTAATTTTCCACAGGAACACTCTATGTTTTTAATTTAATAATATTAGGCGATGGTTGCCAAGTAGCTTCGCCACTAATGTTTTCTGTTTATTGAGTAGGTACCCTTAAGGACATTGCAACTGCGATCATATAGTAATTACATTATTCCACACACAACTTTTGGAAATCCCTCATTGACTTGATTTTAATATATTGCAGGAGATATTTTATCGAGTCGATATTTTCGATTGGAGTTTTTGATATTTACAATAGAAATTTAATATTGTAAAAAAATTGGAACCTGTTTTTTAAGGTATGGTCTAAATAGGTTATAGATATATCAAGAATATAGCCCAAAGGGTTATTTTTGCAACATAATACAGTCTGTAACAAGTAGGAATGGAAAAATTTTGGAAAAATTCTTATAACATAATCTTGTATTCCCATAACTTCCTGAGATACAGCAATGGTTTGTTTCTATTTAAGTATGCTCATTTTAATTGTTTTGCTAACGCAAAACATCTACGTTATTCAATCTGTTCGACAAGAATTATTACGAACAATTGCTGTTGAGGACATTTTGAGCAGAATTTATAAAAATATTTCTGTTTTCTCTCTTTCTAAGTTATTGTAATTTTGTGTTGCTTTGTAATATTTAACTTGTTTGAAATGTAAGCAATCAAAAATGAGAGTAACAAGAGTACAAGAGTAACAAGACTACATACAACACGTATGTACCCAAGTGTGACTTGGAGATAACATAACAAGATGCCCTAAACCAAAACTCAACATCTCTCCATAAACCCTTATTATTCATTAGAGATCCATTGTATGTATGTATTGTGACGCACCCTACTTCTTACTATTGTTTATTCCGTTTATTCGTTTTTTCTTTTGCTTTTTTTTTTAGTTTTTGCCTCCTTTTCAAAGGACAACTTTAATTTACTTATTATATATTTTTGACTTTGATTCAGAATGCACTTTTATTTAATTAGTTTTCTCATTGTACGCTCGTTTTTTATGTAGTTTACATGTCCAAACCTATTATTGGATGGCTGCCTTGGCAGCCTATCTGTTGGTTTGGCTGGTGTATATAAATAAATAAATAAAATATAAATAAATAATATAATATTTATTTTAAATAAATAAAATTGAACACCAACACATAGTTTGAATTTTATGATAAAATTGCCTCTCTCTTTGGCTAATTAAATATATTTCATATATCATTTAATTAGGCTTTACTTTAATAAAGGTATTTTGCTTTTTCTATATTTTATCTAATTGCAACTTATTAAAAACTTTGGCGCCGGCTAGCTATTGAAACTCCATCTGCAGGGTTGGATTTCTACATTATTGAAATTTTACCATTGTATGGCAAATGCTCCATTCTGACAAGTGACAGATAACCACAAAATATTTAACCCCAAACAAAGCTGTTCGAAATACACAGTAAATTCAGCGTAATTTGACAACAAATTAACTTACAATCAATCAGTTCACCTCAGGTAAATTATAACAATGCTTTCATAATAATCAAGTAGTTTAGCTAACCTGGAATTTGTTTTACAAGTACAAAAAGACGCCAACTCAAATTAATTTTCTTCACTGCACAACAAATTAAAAAGCGGCTGAGCGGTCCTTACTCGCCTTCTCGCAATGTTTCGGGAGAAATCAATACTTAAATTACGCAATTTCGAAATGCTGCTGCACATAAATAGTTTAGAATAAAACCTGACAGCGGCATCCGTCGAGCACTTCCTAAAATGCTTATCGAGAATCCAGCCGGGCTTAGGAATTTAACCATTGAAGCGTGGTAACGCCAGCGGCGGCAAAAACTAATTTCCAACTTCTGAACTAGCTGCCCAAAACTGCTTGCCCGAAACTGCTTGCTCTAAAGTGCTTTGCCCGAAACGGCTTTGCTCGAAACGGCTTGCTAAGGGAAAACCACACCCAAAATAAATGCATACAAACCTTTGCTAAATAGCAAATAATATAAAGCGGAACTCACCCCGGATGAAGGGGGCAATCGCATCGAACGTTAAATGCAGCACGGTGTCGAATAATCTTTCCAATGTATTGTCCAAAATACAAAATACTCCGCTCTGCAGGGGGGCCCCAAAATCTCCATAAATACCAAACTGAAGGCCCATACAGCGGCAGGATAAGAATAAGCGCCAGTGCAAGCACCAAAACACCTCTGCAGCGTTCCGAGACGAAAAGGAACTCGCTCAGACATAAGAATGCAAACAGCGAGAGCGTGCCGGCCGTCTCGCGGTCAAGCTAAGCCAAGGAAAACGTGTAGATAACGATAACAGGCGCCACAGAAATCGCAAATTATTGAAGGCGCAAAACCAGTGTTGCTGAACTACAGGGAGTGCAGAAAAACCGTAACAAACTACAACCTCACAATTGATCTCACTTTTCCCTTGAGTTCACTTTTAGTTAATAAATACTGATTAACGCGCCACTAGCACATTCTTGATATCTTCACTAATTCTCAGGTTGCTTCTTACATGCTCTTTGTATGATCTGTGCCTTCTTGCACTGCTTTGTAACCTCTTTAGTTGCGTCATTGATTGCTGACACTTCAACATGAATGCAAACGCTGCATTAACCTTCTGTAAAGCTTCAAAGGACCTTTGTACTAAAGCGACTTCATTATCGTGTCCTGACGTTACATAATTATATTGTCAGTCATCATAAACTTTGCTACATTTGCCATATTGAGCACAAAATTGAATACAAGCTGATCTCAACCCTGACTATATTGCCTTATTCGATCATTAATCCCTGTTAATTAAATTGCAGTTACTGCTAATCATATTTTATGTCATTATCAATGTTTACTAGTTACTCTAGTGACTAGTGAGTTATTAATGCAACCAGAATTGCTGTAAGCATCGTATCATTACAATACAGAATCTTTCTAGTCTATATTCCTGTTACTCTTCTTCTACTTGTATCGTGGTGTTCAGTTTATTTGTTGTAGTTTTTGTGGTTAGCTTAAGGGTTGTGTGGAATAGTGATATGCTAAATGCCACGATAGTTTTCAAACACTAGTGTTAGCGTTCCCCTTCTCCAGTCTTCAAGAATATTTTTGCTTCGATAATTTGTTGGTTCTACTTCCTGGTCCTGATGATGAACATCGATTATTGATTTGTACAGATCTTAGAAGAAATGTATCCATCTCTGAACTTATGTTATGTATCGCTACATGCTTTTTCATTTTTGCATTTCTAATTCGCTACAATTTTGTAATCCCCAGGAGTCTCTTACTATCCTTTTTAGAACTGATCCCAACACGTTTCTTCTATGTTTCTTATTTCGGCGTTAGCTCCAGTTTTGGGTTCATTCTTTTGATTTTTGATTGTTCTTTTAGTAATGTACTCCATTAAAAAAGAGATAAGTTACATCCATATTTAACTCGTGTTCGTATAAAAATTATTTTCTGTATGATGGAGGTGTTGCATATTATTCGCACATAATAATATACATACAGAACATTTATTCATGGAATCATTTGTTTAGCATTCTTAATTTTTCAAGCGTCTTTCAATAACTCCTACCAAGGGCAAAACGGTTTAAGGGAAGTAGGCAGGAGGGAGGGGTCATGTTAACGACAGAAAGGAATTTTACAGAAAGTATAAAGGGCAAAGTGTAGCTGTTTACAGTCATATGAATCGAAATTACATGTAACGTTAATATTAATTAAATTTATAGATCTAACACTTCTATCGATATTTCGTTTCTAAATTTTATGAGTTTACTACAAGTATCGTCTATTTCTTGTGAGTCATGGTTTTGATGCACCTTTTCCGTTGTGTTGTGCTTAGTTATATTCTAAGCTCATTTGTATTCTTCTTGTTTATTATTATACTATTATATTATTATACTGTTACTATACTTGGGGAAACGTTTCTTATTTTTGATATATTTCTCTAACCTACTTTACCAAACTACTTCCAATATTAATGTTTAGTTTTTTTATATTTTTCTTATTATTTGAAAAACTATTAATATAGTTATCGACTCTTTTACTTTCATTCAGCCACGCATAATAATTAATTTTTCCCACCTTGCGATGTTGAGGTTGAAAATATAATTTCTGATCCCCTTGGTTTCTCTAAAGTTTTATTTAATCTGTTTTAGCATAATTAGTGCTTTAGCCTCTTCCCATGTTATTTAGTGGCCTCATTTCTTTAATACGGCCCTATTTGGCCATTGATTTAATATCGAAGGCTTGGTTTGGTATTTCGCTTATTTCCATTTTTGTTACCCGACGTAACTACTGTATTTGTGACTGTTACTTTTTTATTCTATTAGCTTATCCGTTTAGGATGTTGATTATTTATTAGTTATTACAAGAGATACTTCTAGCGGGTCTTCCCCTTCTGTCCATCATTTCTTGAATGAAAAGTTGTAGTATGTCGTAGTAGTGCATATGATGTGGTCCAAGTATTCCAGCATTCCTTTCATAATGGTGTTCAGCAACTCGTGTTGGCAACATATGTATCCTTGAATGTGACGTGATTTTTCCTAGAGGTGCAAAATAGACGACGGTAGGTTCACATCTTCTACATTCTGGCTTTCTCAATATATGACACTTAATTTCTACAAAATGATACCACCTCTCGTTGAGAGTGCAACCGAGGTATGTGCAATTAGTTTCAGGCGGTGCAGGAGTCTTGCTGATGGATGATGACTATGTATTTGGTGTTTCTGTGTTAAGGTCTAGGCCGTGCTCTCGACTCGTGTGCTAAGCCCTGGTGACAACCCTACTGTTATCCAAAGATACTCCCTCTAGATTCTTAAAAAATATTTCAGATTTTATTCTACCCAATCTTGTTCCTAAAAATTACATTTCCGTTGTTTATGATTTACTTTTATATTTATTCCCTCTTTAGAATTTATGATCCAAATGATGATACTAATAATGTATATGCAAATTTCTAAACTGTTTGCCTGATATACAATGTATTCACGTCGTTCTGTATCATGCACCCGATATTTAATATTGTGCGCTAGTTCATTTTGCGTGTCTTTTGTGTAGATTCTGTGCTCTGTGTGTAAGTGTTTAATTCTACTTTTTCTAATTACTAATTTATGACATTTGGTATTCTAAAAAAGAAGTACAACAAATTTGAACAATACTTAATTCCAGAAACCTTCTGATTACATCTTGTTTGTTTCGATATACAGGATATTTACACTAAACTGCATTAGCATTTGTGTCTTTTAAAATCTATAATCTTAATCCTATTATAAATTTGATTATAAGCCCTGCGACAGTTTTAACTGTTACAGATCAGATAATCCCTAAAATTCATGATAATTTTAATATTTCGCCGCTAGATGTTTGCTTGACAAGTTTTGACAATAGCTTTAGACACATTTTAATATATTTCTTTCTATTTGGTAGTTTTAATTTGAATAATTTCTAATATGCTTATATTAACATATTAACCAGTATCACAAGTTGCAGACAATTGCCTTTTCGACTGTTTGATGGCCTCTTTTAGTCGAAAACCTTCACGTATGCGCGGAATGCTTGCAGAAGGAAAACCGTGTCACACGTCGAACAGCACCAAATGTTAACGACCACATTAGAATAACGACAAACACGTGGTCGGGAAAATTAATCATTCCATCAGCATCGTATGTGGTTCAAATAGGTCGCCTACAAAACCACAAGCTCGGTTCTGGCCTCATCTCAGTCTTTGCATCCGCGGTGCACATGAAAGGGATATTTCCGAATTGGAAAATTCGGCTCATTATGTCCCTTATCGGCGGTGCAAACCGTCGCTGGGAGCCTTCAGCCCGCGAATTTTTATTTAGTTTATGCCGAAATTTAATCCCCCGAGCCGCTATCGCAAAATAGATCTTTTTTATGCTTTCCCAGCTGCCATCTATTTTTTGTGAGGCTCATGAGTGTCACATACTCGCACATTGCTCTGACAGCTCCAGAAGGGGAAAGCCGGTGCCAAAGGGATGGAGGGCGACTGTTACCCCGGGGGCTAATCAGGACATGCCACTTTACTTTGTAGAGAAATTTAGGTTAGGGTGCGAAGGGATAGGGAAGAGTGATTTGTATGGGACTTGTTTGAGGCGCATTCTTTGCCTTTGCGCTTGAGCCAGCGTCGGACTTGCAATAATGTGGTTCATCGAGTAAATATATTTTAGCTCCCCTATAGAACAGCGCTATGCTTTTAAATTTATGATGATTGATAGATATTTTTATTAATATTATAGAAAAAACAGGTAAGATCTTTACTTAAGTGCCATGCTTCCACTCCTTTGATTTACAGTTACAGCAAACGAGTCATACTGAAAATTGTGTTTCTCATTATACTAGAAGAAAAGAAACGCTGAAATTACGCTAAATAACGGCAGTGATTACATCAAGCAATTTTAGTCGTCGACAATGTTTAAAGTAAATTCACATTTCTGTTACTCCAGAGATCGTCAGTACAACACATCAACATCTCAGAGAATTTAGAAGGGTTGCAAATATAGTGGTCTATTTGCGACGTTGTCCTAAGAATTGGTTTTCTGCACTAGAGTGGTGCAAATTTGTATAAAATTATTACCAAACACTTGGTTTAGAACTAGCAAACTCTACCACGCCATCTGTGACACAAATCCAAGTACTACTTTATAAAATGGCATTAATGTTTAACAAGAAGTCAAAATATGATTTTTACTTTTTTCCCCACTTTTAGACTACTACTTTAGAAATGATTTTCTAGTAATGTTACTTGAATTGCTTAAAAGCTTTGTAAAAAATAGAAGAAGGCAATTGCTTAAAACTGATTTTATTAAACCTGCATTACAATTTATTTTGTACAGTTTACAATAAAAATATCTGAACGTCTATTTATTTGATATTAATTGATGACTAGCCATTTATTAAAAAATGTTTTGAAAAGAGGAAAATATTGCCTCACATACGTAGTTCAAAAAAACTACTTCTTGCGACTTAAGATGAAATATTGTGATCTACATAATGTATAGTCAAGATTATAGCATATATTTTTTGCAACACTTTAATGAAGTCCAATTGGCTACTTAACAAAGAATCATATATTTCAAAACCGAGCCGACGACTTTGGTATCGATCAATGATTAGCAAAGCAACTTTTAAAGTACGAAAATTATAGAAAAATCTTCCTGTCAGTGCTACTCAGCAGTTTAAGTAAAATAAGGCAGAATAGAACAGTCATCGCTTCGTTAATGAATAAGTTTGATAGCACATTTCGAATTAATTTTACGATCTGAATATTTTTCCAATTATCTTGCTGTCTTTCACTGTAATAGAAATGTGTTAACATTTTTATTTAATAAGTAACGATATTAATTATATTTACGTAATGTATGTTGAAATTAGAGCTGTAGATTACTGTTGCTATTTATATTTGAAAGTAAGTTTGGTATAAGCTCTTTTTGGGTTGTTTTTGCAATTCTGTAATGATAACAATATTAATTAAATTAATACTAAGTTACATACATAGTGATGTGCACTTATTATATTTTATTATTCGGTGCTATGGGTTGCTAAATGTTATAAAAAATGAGTTTATTTATCTGCAAATTAAATTCAAAAGTTACTTTTCAATTAATAAAACGTATTTAATTAAGTATCAAATACATACCATATTATGGTTTTTATGTCTTGGGGGTTATAGTAAACATTCTGTTTATTAAGTTTATTAACATGTTTCTTTGATAATTTTTAGAATCTTATTATTTGCGTATACAATTTGTTGAACTGCAAACTCCATTTTGACATCATATACTAGTGCATTTTCTGGAGTTATTTTTATGTAAATCGTTTGTGTAATAGGATAAACATGATAGAAACAAAACGTCAATTATTTAGTTAATTTTACTTGAAAATTTGCTGATATTTTAACTGATTTTTTATGCAAACTTCATGGAGAAGTAAGCGTTTACGGCAAACGAAAGCAAATTTATGAAAGTCACTCATTTTGCGCATTCCCTAAAGGGTTTTCAAAATTTCAATTTTAGAAATAGAAAATAACCAAAATTCAATAAGTACACTTTTTAGATCTTATATTATTCAGAAACCAAAATGGTAACATAGATACAAATTGGTACAGAAAACAAATTAAAACAGACAGATATTTCAATTTTAATTCAATTACCACAATTATATACAAGAAGAGTTGAATAATAACTTAGTTGACAGAGTAATATTATTATCATTAAACAAATTTCATTCTCAAAATTACAAGAAACAGAACAATAAGAAACCGACTAATAGTAATTTATTATACAAGACGATAAAGTTAAATTGTATCCACGAGTGAATAGTTTAACGTCGACACGAAGTCGAGACGTTAATGATTCAAGAGTGGATAGAAATAATTTTATCGTCGTGTATAATACAATATTTTTTTCTATAGCAAGAAGTTTAACAATTTCAAAAGAAAATAAGGACAGTCAATCACATTTCAAAATGTCAGTTGCTAGATTGGGTTGCTACGATAATACGACGCTGTCATATTTAATTTAAACAAAAGTTAGAAAATTAAATTACTTTATCTATCCTTGATGTTAAAGTGCTACTTTATCTACCCTTGCTGTTAAAGTAAAACTTGACCTTTTGTTTTGAGTTGATAAAAGCACACTTTAACATGTGCTATAGAAAAAATAAAATTGAAATTAATAATTCAAATAATACTATCTTCAACCTAACTGTTTAGAAAATACATTTAATAATAACAATACTATTAAACCAAAATATATAACTCTTCCATTTATACCAAAATTATGATTACTTTTATAAAAAGAACTTAACAAATTTGATTTCCAAATGGTTTATAACAATAATAATAGTATTGGACTGTCCGAACCTTTCCCAGTAGAAACCGGTGTCCGTCAAGGATGCATTTTATTCCCTCTGTTATTCATTATCATAATAGATGAAATTATGGAAATCACATACAAAAACAAAAAGAGAGGGATTACTTGGAATTTGACTATCACCTTGGAAGACTTAGAATATGCAGATGATGTGTGCCTAACATCGTATAACCTACAAAAAATGGTGAAGAACTACCTGATCTACAAGCTGAATCTAGTAAGAAA
This sequence comes from Agriotes lineatus, assembly GCA_940337035.1. NCBI lineage: Eukaryota > Metazoa > Arthropoda > Insecta > Coleoptera > Elateridae > Agriotes > Agriotes lineatus. The sequence goes on along the minus strand of CALNHX010003441.1, from coordinate 79,034 downwards.
AGACCAAAAAATAAACAAAGATAAAACAAAATTCATGAATATAAATACGCAAACTAAAAATCATCTGCTCTACGAAGATGAAGTCATAGAAAAAAAATGACAGTTTTACATATTTGGGAAGTATATTGGCATGTGAAGGTGGATCTATACAAGATATTGAATAACGATTAAATAAGACAACGGGTGCATTCTGTAATATGAACAAGTAACATTAGCATAAATACAAAATTAATAGTGTTCAATGCAAAGGTGATACCAGCAATGTTGTATGGTTCCGAATCGTGGTGTGTAATGAGTGCAATCAAAAAGGAACTACAAACTTTGGTGAATAGGTGTCTAAGGAACATACTTACAATCTGGTGGCCTGAGACCATAATGAATGAGGAATTGAAGATAAGAACAAAACAACAAAACATACCTAAACGAGCAAATAAGACGTAGAAAATATGGATGGCTAGGGCATGCACTTCGGAAAAGTAAAGAAAACCCGAGCAAAGTAGTACTTGAATGGAATCCAGAGGGCTCGAGGAAGAAGGGTCGACCGAGGATAACTTGGCACAGGAAGATAAAGGAAGAAACGGACATGACAATGGCAAAATTGAACAGATTAGCAGGAGATAGACGAAGATGGCAAGAGTTCATCAACACCCTATGTCCCCGAGGAGAATAATGGGACTTATGATTATTATTAAATTATTGGACAGTTAATTTTTAGTAAATTCCAAATTAACAATGAATCAAATATAATTTATCAAATAGCTTGCAAAAACTGTGATGCCAATTAGATAGCCCAAATTAAACAAAAATTAATTAAAAGATTGAATCAACACAAAAATTCCATAAAGATTAAAATAGTACCACCAAATAAACCAAATACAGACTTATCAGACCATGCAGTAGAAAACTACATAATTTTAATTTTTCTTCACCAACAATTTTACATAGAGAAAATAATTTACATAAAAAACTAATAATTATATGAAATGACTTAAATCAAAACAAGCCCCAAAGCAATTAATTATAGAACTAATATTGAAAAATCACATATTCTTTATCACAACTTATTTTAATGTTATTTATTGCATATCCTTTGCTTACTAACTATTCAATTGTGGTTTAATAAAAGTATGAAACAAAATTTTTAAATGTAATAAAATTATCTTAAATTAATTATTATAAATAAGACGACTTCTTATATTATATGAAAATTGAAATCTTTAAAACCTTTTAGGGCATGCGCAAAATGAGTGATGCATAAATTTTCTGTCATTTGTCATAAACGTTTACTTCTCCCAGAAGTTTGCATAAAAAATCAATGAAACTACCAGCAAATTTTCAATGAAATGAAGAGTAAGTACATTTAACTGAGTAACTGATGTTTTATCTCTACCGCTTTTATCTTATTGCAGAAATTATTAGCATAAAAATAACACCAAAAAAATGCACTAGTACATAATGTCAAAATGGAGTTTCCAGTTCAACAAATTATTTACGTAAATTATTTAAAATGCTAAAAATGATCAAAGAAACATATTATAGATGTTACGATACAAGTTTGATTATGAGCATCTTAACTAAACGAGTTTGATTGCCAAAACCAGGCGGTGAGCCGAGTTTTGCGGCAATCAAACTAGTCTAGTTAAGTGCTATAAGCAAACGTGTATTGTTGGATATTTTATCTTCATCAATAAATTCTGATTCAATGTAATATTTTATATTAAAAGAGTGCAGCAATATCCATTACCGCAGTCAGTGCAGTAATCAAGCTCTTAACGATACTAAAATTAATTTATTGTCTATAACAACATAGAGGTATGTTTTTGATATTATAGGTATTGTTTATTAATTAAAAAGTAACTTTTCATCTGTTTAACATTTAGTAATCAATAGCGCAAACAACTAATAAAATATAGTAAGTTCACATCACTACGTAACTACATATTAATTTAATTAACATTGTTCTCATTATAGAATTGCAAAAAAACAAAAAAAAGGCTTACAACAAAACGTACCTTCAAATATAAATAACAACATTAATCTAAAGCTATATCTGCTGTAATTTCAACAAACATTACGTAAATGTAATTAATAATGTTTTTTATCAAATAAAAATTGTCAACACATTTCTATTACAGTGAAAGACAGCAAGATAATTGGATGAAAGATTCAGATTATAGATAAAATCCTCAATGTGCTAACAAATGTACTAATTAGTGAAGCGATTACTGTTCTATTCTGCCTTACTTTACTTAAACGCACACAACAATATAAATCCAATGGCCAGTTAAACACACCAAGATGGAGTATTGTGCAATAACTACATGAACAGAAAACCAGGTGAATAGAATAACATTTTTAGCTTATTAATAAAGGTTTTCAATACATTTAAATTACAGAAGAACTTTTATCAAAATACAACATATCAAGAGATATTATTATAACACAAGTTGGTTAATTGAGAATTTTAATTATTCACTTATTTCTTTTAATATGTATATGTTTTAACTTACAGATTTTAAAGTGTAATTGTACTATGTAAACTGAAGAAGACAGCAGCTGTCGAAATATCTATTACAAACATTTTTAGCCAAATCTTATATCAAGATGGAATATATAAAAAAATAGCTGCTAACATCATTAAAACTTTAAATTTTTCAAAAAATGTCATCTACCGGTGTACAAATTTTAACTAACGTTTATGTTAACTTCGATAGAGTTGAATTAACGGTGATATATTCATTTCTATCCAAGCTCTACTCTAAGTAAGTTTTTTTAAACACACGGTACTTGTTTTGATCTTGTCATCTAGACTGGTTTCTTACGTCGTATTACCAGATGTAAATTCTAAATATATGTAAATTTTTTCAACTAATTTGCATTCTTCAATAATCAAATGGCTTAACATTTTCCGCTATTGCAGATCAACGTGCAGTAATCATAGAATGTAGAACACTATCTATATTTTGCTTTAATATTTTCCAACGTTGTGGACTACTATTGAAGCTGTTATATAGCTTCTGCAACTCTAAAACAATGCAATCTTCTGGAAACAGAAACTAACGTCAGTTAGTGAACCAGATTCGTAAAGAAGCTAATAATTTAGGTTAGAATATAATTGCTTATTGTTGGGGTCGGTAGCTCGGTGGTTAAGCATTATGACTACTCATCTAAGGTCGTGAGTTCGATCTCCGGTCCCGGTGAGGTTTTTTAAAAATAAAAAATGCAGATAAAAGCCTCTACAGAATGCCATCATTCGGGAGTGATGTAAAGCCGTGAGTCCTATGTTACTACGATGTGTAGCATGTAAAATATCCGTTGCTAGGGTTGGAACTCCTTAGGCTCGGCAAAATTCTAAGTAGGACTTTGACCATATTACCACAGCAGTCGGTGTCTAAGGTACCTGGTGCTCTGCGTGCCTATACCTTGTCAGACTAGATTGTAATTTATTACCGCTACGGAGACTGTAAAAGAAGTAAGCAAAGGCAACCGGCCTCTCAGTCGGAGCTAGTCGTGGGTAAAACAAAAGACTCAAAAACTTCAGCTGTAAAATAAAAATGTGGGGGCCAAGTAGCAAGTAACCCAGCACTTTGCTAATCAAAAAGTACACTACACAAGGCGCTACTAACCAAACCTGAAAATAAAAGGTAACTGCAAAGGCACAAATCAGATACGCAGGAGGCAAAGACGTCAAGGCAGTATAATTGCAGCAAATAAAAATACAAACACAATTAAAATGCACACAAAAATATCATACGGCAAATCAAATCAGTATATCATAAATTTATATCACAGTAATAAAGCGTCTTAATAAACCTCACCAAAATAACGGTGCATAATTTACATAATAATTAAGGCGTATACGAAATATTAACGTAGCTCAAATAAATAGATTAAAATATATTAATATGCATAATCGAATCACAGAATGACTAACCAAATGGCTAAATGCAAAACTAGCAAGTTGTTGATAGCACAATGGCTATAACACGTTTATTACAGCTTAAATTTAGAATTACTAGGTGAAGTCGACCAATTACCCACTATGCAAGAGCAGTCTTATAGCTTATCGAAAATAGTAATATCGCTCTAAAGCGCTTTGTAAACCGATAGGTGACTAAGGTAAGTTTCCAATCTTTGTCAAGATGTCGCAAGCTAATATTACACGACATTACTTGCAAATGCTGAATTCAACCTAAAGCTATGTCACAAGCGTGACGTAAAGACCGAGAATGAATTAAATTCGTCATGCAAATGCCGTACAACTTTCGTTAATATAAATACTTGGACGGAGCGTGAGGCACAACCATACGAATAACTTTTAACCTAAAATTGTGAGAATGAACTACCGCAACAAAATCATTAGAAACAAATACTTAAACTGCCTCAAAAGGTGAGTAATGCGCTTAAAATACAGACTACAAGCATTCAATTATTTGGCGGGTACGAAGTAGCACAGTCACAAAAACATATTAAAATGGTTCCCAAATTTCAAGTGGCCCAAATCATAATGAATATCAACCGATTTTGCGATAGTTCTCCAGGCTGCAGCAAGCACATACGGAGGGTCCGATAACCAGCGGTGCGGTCGGGCTCGCATAGCTAACGACCTGCAGATAAACGTGCCGATGCAGGAGGTTACGCAGGAACTTCTACCTTTGCTCTCGGTTGTAAGCATGGGGGCTTCTACATGTTCGCAAAGCTCAAGGCGGCAGCTGGGACTAACTTCGCCCGATGATTAAGGGGTCTCAAGAGAGCCACGAAAAGGTCCACAAAAGCGGACGCCACCAAAAACAAGGACCACAAAAATCGACGCCGCAAAAATGGACACCGCAAAAATGGAGACCGCAAACATTGAGCCTTAGGTGTTCTAGGCTGCGCTTCGCCAAAAGAAAACATGTGCTCGCCCAGATGAAATCCAAACTAAGTTTGAGGCTTAGGAAATCGCAAAATAACCTTCCAGAGGACTGCATCGTCAACACCGGAAGGCTCAAAACGCAACACAAAAGATTTCCCCGGCCAGATGCTTGTGGAATAATCCCATTAAGGTACGTTTCAAAACGTCATCTCACAAAGGCTATTCTGCAGCAACACAATATGGCTAATGACCAAAAAGGCTGATAAGGAAACCCAAATTCGTAAACTGGAAGGAGCCTTAAATATGCCATCGGACTAACACCGATGCAGCAAGAGAAACCTAGTCTAACTCAAATTAATTAAGAATATAGATTTCTGGAAATTCGAAGCTTGGAGTAACGGGTAATATTTAGATTTATCGAAAATAGGGCAGTTAAATATGTAATACGTTTAAATGACTTTTAGCCCGTAACAAATTGCATAGAGTGTCGAAAAATGCTTTAATAATTAAAAACTTCTGGAGAATATTTTTAAATTATCAAAAGATGCGGATACCAAGTTTTATCCATTATCACCTTTAAATCTGAAATACCACATTATGGGCACTGACGCCCCATTTGTATACTCTCGGCTAACGGTATTGATAAATCGCCGGTCCGATTACAGAACAATTTTCGCCGTCTAGTATTCGCAATTATTAGCTCCCGTCTAGTCTGCCTTGTATATCACGTTCTATTTGTTTTAATAATACTGATTTCCCAAATAGTGCGTGTTTTATTCTGATTTTGGTGCTATTTCTTATTTTTAAATTTTTGCACTTTCATGATACTACTACTACTAAGATAAACCCATGCGGCGATCGAATTTCGTACTACGTTGCGCATGACGTCATTCCGTGACAAAAATCCTGCTTGACGGTATGGAAATGCATTGCTTTAAAGCGGTTTTTATTAATGTTTACTGTTTAGTAGTATATTTTATTATAATATTGATATATTACATTTTATTCAATATTATAATAGTATAAGAGATATTTCTTTTATGATTTAATGTAGGATTTATGGCCCATAATAGAATAAGCCCTTAAATAAAGTAGGTAGGTGCTAGATATAATAAATTATCTTCAAAGTTTAGCATTGTATAAAGGTTTTTTTTTTAAAACGAACAATAAACGATTTTGAATACTAGAGTATTTAAATTTAAAAGTAAAGGAAGATACCAACATATGAAGAGTGAAAAGTTTAAGGCTTATTCATTATCAAAAATTATTACTTTAATCCTAGCGCAAAAAAACCGACTTATGTTTTTTAAAATTTAAATAAATATTGTTAATTTTAAAATAATACTTCTGTAGAAAAATATGAGTGATATATACGAGCATATGTATACTGGGTGTCCACTCTCAAAGTCAAACATAGGCAATCAACATTGTGCATATGATTTTTAGGTATTTTTCCATTATTTCTATACTATATCAGTAAATATTATTATTACTAGTATCATTTGATGTGCAACAATTTTATCTTTCTATTGATACCACTATATTTCCTGTAAGTTTAATTGGCGAGTAGGAGTCAGCAAAATCGTTCAATGCAATGTTAGATTCCTATGTTCGAGTTTGAGAACGGACACCCGGTATATATTATTAACTATTTTTTATTACAAGTTTTTTTTTATTTTTATGGGTAGGTGTTAAAAATTTGTAGTGATAAACAATTTTGTTTAATTTATTAAGTACATATTATTTACATGTTATTTACAAAATTTACACATTTACACAAGAAAACCAAGTTTTATTAAGACTTATTTTACAATTTTTGTAATTTTTCTCTTCCTCACTTTGGATTTTTCTTTGATATCTATATTCAATATTCTAATTTTAATCGAAATAAAAGATGCTTGGCCTCTGTGCTTAAATTGATAGATTCCGCTAAATCCATTAGGACTTTTAAATAATTTTTGGTCAATTTTAATGACTCCCCATTAAAATTGTTAAAAATGAAGAGAAGGTACTGCATCACTTTTTTTGCGGTAATTCCAACAGTTCCTCTTTGGAACAGTAATCACTTTCTACAAAATGATTTGAACATATTCTTGATGTTTTCACATTAAATTTGTGTTGCTGGTAACACTTTAGAATCCGTTGTTCGCAAACATGTTTGTCCCTTGAAAAACTAAAGAAACGACAATCCGAAACTTTCTTGCTCTTTTTGTTGTTGTTGCTTAAACAACCCATCACTGCACAGTACACCATGGTAATAAATGTTTAATGCAATGTTTTAATTACAATTTATTAAATTTCAGGCACATATATCTGCAAACAAAACGAATAACACATTAAACTCCGAACCGAAACCTTAACCGCCGTATCAAACTGCCTGCTGCTGTGGAAATTTGTCACGGAGTGACGTCAGGCGTGCGAGAGAGATGGGCTTTTCCCATGCGCGTGGGTTTATCTTAGTAGTAGTAGTATCATGTTGCACTTTACTGATTTGTATTATTTATATTATTATTGAGCATTTCTTGGTAGGTTTTCTATTTATTGCCTTTCAGCAAGTGTACTTTAAACACTCGTTCTTAATTTTTTGCATGCGCGGCTTTCTTGATTTTTTTGCATTTTGAGTGGATTTATGTTTTAAAAACAACCGAATAGTAAGGAAATGTCATATCCCCAAATACGTATGTACATATCAAATATTGATCTGGTGTCTCTAACTATCCACGTCTCTTTGTTTTTTAGCAAAGAAAACCATTTGAAGCTTTATAGAAGATTGTGTTCTTGTTTGTTGTCTACTTCTGTTCTACCATTATAGTGAGATTGTTTCTGTGATATTTAAATGAAGTTGTTATTGTTGTCATTTATATATTTATGATTTCTAAATGTAGCTTCCCAGTCTTTTTTAGGTACAGTGTTACCCTCTTGTTGGTTTTAGGGGGTTCCTCAATGCTATTGTAAATAGTTATTTAAGCATCAAGGAAAGTAAGTAGCTTTTACCCTGGTTGTAGATAGTTACTTCCCGAGCAGGATTATAATATTTTTCTTCATGCCCAACAAACATTTGAATAATTTTCATTATTATATAACTTCTTTTGAAATTTACAGTTAGGTATACCCTAACCCTACTTATATTAACAACTTTTTACATTTCAAATAGTGTTAGGCTTTTTTAAGTTAGATTCTGGGCGATCTTCCAAGGCAGCATAAAATTAGGTACACTTAGGTACAAATGCCGGCCGCCAGCTCAGCGTTATCGGAGGCGTGTAGTTCTTAAGAACGAAAATGAAACGGTAGAACAACAATTACTGAATGCCCAGAGCGCCAATAATTTTTGAAAATAACGGCGAATGCGGGGTGCAGTTTACAATTTCTCATTAGATTACCGGGGTGGTGATCTAACGAGTAATTGTCAACTATATACCCAGCAATAACACACTTCCTAAAATATAGCTCCAAATAAATGCCATTAACCGTAGCTAACTCACCCTGTATACTGGCAATTCAAGATCATTTAATTTCATGCTAATATCACAATAGAAGTTTACAATTATTAACACACAAATAGCATACATTTATATTGCCGAAATGCTCTATACTAATTAATACATGCGCTAACTATACTCACAGTTTCTGACACAAACAGCAATTTATAACATGTTATAAACTCGAGCAGCTTCCCAAGCTACTTAGCCGCAAAGACACGGGACAAAAGACCGGCGCGCCCAAATTCAGTGTGGCCGCCGAGCCGGACAATTTCGCTGTCGCGGCTGATTAAAAACCGGCATTAATTTTGCCTGGTACTGCTTGCTGTAAAAGTGAAAGAGGTCCTAATAGAATACGCAAAGACAGGATTTCTAACGCGTCTAGCTACTCACCCTAGGTGGTTTGGGCACAAAAAAAAACAGCTCGTGGATGCAATCACTAATAAATCCGCCGAAACGAAGGAAACATCGTCCTTTGATGAGCTCGGGGTCTCCAAGCCACGAAAACGTGAGGGTCTGCATATCACCACCACATAAAGCCAATCAAAAACCCTTTTAAAACATCCTCGAAACTCGTGAACTGCAACGTCACTGAACTGCTCGCGTCAAGCTGCCAGCAAAGAAGAACGCGTCGCAGCCTGCAATCGGTTTTCCCAGTTAAAAGCATATCGCGGTTGTCTCGGCCAAATATCCCAGACATGCGGTGCCCGGGAAAATAACATTCGAATTCGAAATTACGACAGGTGCCGTATTCTACACGTAACAATAGGTTATGATCAGTTAAGTTCAAACCCGTTCAGATCACTTGCAAAACTAAAAATACTGTAATAACACGTAATTCACTTACTTCCCTGGTGAGTATACCTTACTTCCCTAATATCATGACAACCAGTAAACAAACAGTAAAATCAACTTACTTGTAACGGATATGTCAAAGTAAGTGTAACTTACTAGATGGGCATGGAGAAAACATATTTTAATCCGTTCATATTCTTACTTACTTACATACCTAATCTTGAATTGCTTACATCTGGCCCCAGGGTGTCGGCCTATTTCCGCCGGGCTAATTTGCGCCCACTGCCATTTTTGGACCACTTCTGCCCTAGAAAAATATCAATAGTAATTAAGGTCTCATTTGCACCAATGCTTGCAACTTATTAGTCATCGCGACATCCAAAGTTGGCCGTCTAGTGAGGTGGTCTCCTGCTGGCAAAATAGTCATTTCAAAAACAATAAATTTAACAATGTTTCACTTAGATGCCCTAACTTCTATGTATTTCTGTTGGTACTTTAATTTTGTGTTTACTTGGGATTTATTTTAAAACTTTAACAGTTGTTACATTGGTGTCAAATTTATTGATTAATAATTCATATTATTATTATTGTAGATTAGCGCATTTTATCAACGTGTCAGTGACACCTAGTTTTTGAAGATAATGTTATTGGAATTATACAATATACTAGCTAAATTAATTCACTTTTTATATTTTATATAGTTCTTCATCTACTTAAAAAATGAGGGAGTTACTTAGTAGCGGACGGGACGAAATAGATATTTATGCATTAAGGGAGATATGAATATGTTTTTTCCCTGAGGTTGACATGTGTAAGTCAACCGAACGCAAAGAACATGAATATCTCCCGTGGTGCATACAATATTTTATTTACTAGCATTTTAGTCAGAATAGTATGAAATTTCAAAATGTCATAATGACATTTAAAATTAGAAGATGTAAGTAACATCAAGGATTGCCTCATTGTATGGTTGCTAAGACGTTATTTGTATTTGCATGGTTACCATGAGTTTGAGGGAGAAATAATTTGACAAGTCCCTTGGGAGTTATACGTAGCTTTTCATATTTTGTTTCTATGACGAAAATGTACAATATCAGGTTGCTAGTAAATAAAAGTTGTTATCTTAACGAAATACGAAAGTTGTACCATTTATACCATTTCTTTATAGTTATTGTCAACTGAAGTCTTTCTATTTTATTCAAGCGGACACGGGTATGATGTCGGAAGTGTATTTCATTTAACTACAAAATCTTAAATGTTAACAAAATTATTTGCAGGTAAAGTACTAGATCAACTGATAATTTTATTGTCAAGCTGAACTTGGACTGTTTTTCATTTAGTATAAAAAGAATGTATCGCATTTTTCGTAGAATAAAGACGTTATTCAGATGTCGTAAGGACTAATAAGTTGCAAGCATGGTAGGAGTAAATGAGACCTTAACTACAAATAATATTTTCTGCGGCGCAAATGGGTCGAAAGTGGGGGTGGGTGGGCGCAAATGCGCTTTCTTCTTCTATTCTGTTCATTTAGTCTTCGGCCTTTGGTTTCATATGTTTCGTGTTGCAACCTGTTGTTTGAAAATGTATTCGGACTTGCTCTTACTTATTCCTTCGATATTTAATTCAAGAATTCGGACAGAAGGTCCAATCTTTCTAATGTTAGTTGTGTTAGTTATTTAACATTAATTTTCAGTTAACATTTAGTTCTTCGCGAATGTCTTTGTTGTAACATTCTGCATTTTCACTAATAATTTACATTTTTGAAAGGAGCCTGAAAATCACATCGCTTTGAGTCTTAGGTTTCCAAGCATCTAGTTTATCACTGCTGAAAATTGGTTAACAGTGTTGAGATTTAGTACATGTCAATCTTTTCCATTCTGAGATATTCCGTTGAGCCCAAACGTCAAATTCTTGTGGCATTCTCACGCATTTGAGCATGTGGTTGGAGGCACGATTTTTCGATCGATCCCGATAGCAGATAACGCGCATCCTTCTCAGGTTTATCATCAAGAAAGCCGGCAATCGGCTGGATGTCCCGCTCGAGCAGCTCTATAGAAAATTAAGGAGATTATTCTCGCTGGGACGCTCGATGGGTATAAATGTCCGCGCTCAAAACCGTCATAAATAGCAAGAAAAAGGGGCCGTAACTGCCTCCCAAATGGTTGTCTGCTGGTTTGCTTTATCAACTGTCTGCACTACAGCGGCTTTCCAATGCATTTCACCCTTGGCACAGATCATTGACCGCTGAAATGACGAAATGCATCTGACAGCCTGGCAAAACCAACGGCGGTAATTTATGCCATCAGTTTATGTCCTTCCTGTGTACTTCTGCATATTTAAGTTTTCACCCAAATCGTGCTTATTATTATATCTGATTCATAGCCGACATCAAAAACCTTTAACTGATTTACATCCAAAAGCTGCTTTTCGAGCTGCCAGATTTAGGGGATCCTGAGGGCAAACGTCCACAAATCTTGCGCTGTGAGAGTCTTTGAACCCAAGGCTCCTTTATAATGATATTCCGCAGTTACTACGACTTTCTTTGTGACATTCTTATCAATTCATTTTCTTATGTAAAAAGCATGGTTTTGTATAAAGCTAAAAATATTCAGTAAACATGATTTAAATAGTATTTTTAGAGAAATTACTTTTTACTCACAAAATTCATTATCCAACTATATAGTATATACTATCGCGTTTTTGCTAATTTATATATCGGGTGGTTGGTCATACCTCTGAACATAGGCAATTTACATGGCTTATCACGGTTAGGCATAATCCTGCTCACTATTTTCATGGAAAAATGGTAGTGGTACTAAATTAAAGAGAATAATTTTCTGCGGCGTTTAGTATTAAAAACTTATTGGATAATGTTAATTGTGCATAAAAATATTAATTTTAAAATTTAGATATTCCCAAATATAAGTGAGGGGAATATCTAAATTTTAAAATTAATATTTTTATGCACTATTAACACTATCTAATAAGTTTTTAATACTAAACGACGCGGAAAATTATTCTCTTTAATTTAGTACCATTACCATTTTTTTCCATAAAAATGGTGAACAGGATTATGCCTAACCGTGATAAGCCATGTAAATTGCCTATGTTCAGAGGTATGACCAACTACCCTGTATCTACGAGTGATTGCTAAAAGAACTATTATCCCGAAAATAAAGAGAACAATGTTTTATAACTAAGTCTGTTTGATTAGTAACAAACTGTTACCTGATGCGGTTTTAGATTTTTCTTTCTGGATAAATCTTGTATCTAATTCCTCATTTCAAGTAATCCTAACCTGAAGCCGTTCAGATCAACTGCTAAAAGAAATTATCTATCAACCTCCTGGAATTGGTTCTAATTTGAAATATTTGAAAAGATATTTTGAAATGTTCTTTCTTTATCATATCTGTATACAATTCGTTACCGAAAAATGTTCATATAATCTGTATTAACTCAGGACTGTTGATTATTAATAGTATATTATGATACTGGTGTATAAGTACACCTTTAACGCGCGTGCGACGAGTTTAAGAGCACGACGCGAAGCGAAGCACGTGTATCATATGCTACTTTTTCTACGATTGTAGAGAAATATAAAAACCTAGTTCGGTGACACTTTTTCCGTTACATTGTGTTATATATTCTAGGTTATATTGTCATTAAAACTTATGGCAAAGCGTGTTCTAATATAGTATCAAAACGCACCACCAATGGCAACGTGCGGAAAAGATGTAATTCGTGCTACAAACGTCACTTTTGACACTAGAAACTGTGCAAAAAGTTGTCATTTTTATACGAATTAAACATCTAAAGCTATTTATTTTACAAATAAGTGAAATTGTATTAAATAAATATATTAAATATTTTCCTTCAAAATGCAAAACATCAACAAAATAAATTACATGCCATTTTCATATCATAGTTGACATAATTACATACTTAACCTTGTCCTTTTGTAATTAATATAATACATTATGCACTATATTAAGTAATTGGGTTTAGTTCTTCAGGGCAGCAATTTAAAAGAAAACTTTTTTATCCATGCCAATATTTCGGAAAGCTAGCTTTTCTCAAGGCATTACAGTAAAGTGTACAGTTGTAGAGAATTACGGCAAGAAACGATGAGCTTTACTTACAAAACAGTGAGGTTAGTACTTCATAATTATCGAGCTCTGTAGGTTCGCGGTAATGTGGGTTCGATTCTCACGGCCGCCTGATCTGGTTTACGTTTTAGGTGGTTTTTCTGAGTCAACAGAGTACATTCTCTGAGGCAAATGCCGGAGCAGTATTTCGAACTTTTCCCGATCTTTCTATTTTTGGTTGAAGAGGGGCGTAAAAACCCTATAGCAGCTCGCCCCCAGTTCGGGGAACTGAAACATGTTTACCTTTCCTGTTCGTTTCCTCTTTATAAGTGGCAACACAGAACATAAACAGGTATATTTTGTTTGGTACATCACGTTAAAAGCAACAAAAAATGTATGTAGTCCGCCCATATTAAGAACCATAACTGTATGAATTTCAGCACAGACGTTAAACATTTAAATAATATCTTTACATATCTTATTTACTTTAAACCTAGGCTTATTCATAACGATAATACTAACATTACAATTTAGACACCCCTCATATTACCTACTCCTCCAATGCGCCATAAAAACATTGGCTTTGGCATTGGTCAAGACTACCTATATTTTGATTAAACTTAGAAGTATAATTCGTTGAGATTCTATTTAACCGCTGATTGTCGACCTGGCTTTAAAAGGTGTTATGCCATTTTGACAGCAACAATAAGTTGAATGTATACAAAGTGGTAGCTATTGTAACAGTACTTCTCTTCAGCCCTTACGTGAGCACCATATTGTAACAGTATACCATTAACATCGTCAGTGTGGCTAAGGGCAAGCTAATATTGTTCTGAATTTGCTCGTTGTCACCTGGAATGCTGAAATCGTGCATTAAAACACTACCAGCAATAGGTAATAACTAATAACCCAACAGTTTACATAAAAGGATGTATATATATATATATTGTCGAGTGCTTTACGGATGTATCTCGCATCCTGCCCTCCAAGCCTGCTTATCTAACCAGTCGCCCTCTTGTAATCCTCTGGCTTCCATTGCTTCATGAACTTCTTGTGCTCAATTTCTGGGCGGTCTTCCTCTTTTTCTTCTTATATTTGGAGTCCAATGCCACACTTTCTTTGGCCATCTGTGAGTGTATCAATAATTGATCCTTGAACTTCCATCCGTTGACGTATCTCATCGTTTCTTATATGTTCAAGTCTTGAGACGCCGCAACTACGGCTCCATAAATCCATTTCTAGGATAAAAGGATATATAATCTGTAAAAAAACACAAATACAAGAAAATACTGCATAAAACAAGAATGATCGAGTCCAAACATCCAGGAAAGCTGTTAACACTACTTTAATAATCTACGGGCAAAAGCTGTTTCTACTCGCGTTGTTACATAAAAGTACATGTAAGACTACACAATATTCATATTACAAGAATGTGTGCTACATGCATGAAAGCACCTTAAATAGTGTGCTAATGTTCAACTGTCGACGCAAAGTCAAACGCCGATAGCGCGAAATGTATTTAAATTTCGCCTACAAATACACTAAAAACAAAGCTGTCCATTCTTTAAATGCCCTTGTTGCTAGAAAAGCTATACTATAAACGCTACTTTGCCACGTTCAAATCAAGCGACACGCTGTGTTAGCAGATGATGCGATGACTGCGTACTAATTGCGGGTAATTTCCCGTTATCTTTGGCACGACAACAATTGCCCACGAAGTCTCAATTGTTCATTGAAACAATTGCCAAAAATGTTGCAATCGCTTCTTTACATCGTATTGCAGTGGCGTTACGGCAACTGCTTCCTTCTATGGAAGATGAAGCAAACCTTTGGTGATACATCCCAAGTGATTTGATGCCTTCGTAGTCTGGGTTCCAAACTCAGAATCCTCTTTGTGGCGGTGACGATTACTGCAGGCCCACACCTCACTATTCTGTGCACTTTAGTGCCTTTATAAGCACGTGTTGTACCTTGGTTAATGAGGGACGACACACGCACGAGTCGCTAGTTTTGCCGCGACTGGCTTCGCGCTCATTGCTTCCCGCGCATGAAGGGCTTTGTTCTATTTATAACTCTCCTTTCTTGCAAATTCACCCCCGTACGTCGGACACACTTATAGTGCCTGCTAACTTAATACATACTAAGACAAATAAAGAATACGGTTAAGCTTATTATTAGAAGTGTATGAGAAAAAGATATGAAATTTATATATACAGATGGCACGAATTGGCACGTTTCATTATTGAATGTACATCGTGATTTTGTTCTCATTTGTTTTTTATTTAATTTTGCTTGCTTCTACCTGGAAGTGAATTTTGTATTTCAAAATAACTTCTGTTAAATATAGCTGATAGATGTACACTTGCACATACACACTGATTTAAGCCAGTACCAGCGTTTCTGTCTGAAGGTTGCAGATCAGAAATACGACTCCGCTCGCAGGTACAATACAGCCAAATTCCATAACTAGGAATGCAAATCAGAGTAATCAAACATTACGATATTTAACAGTACGTTTTTGAGATGATAATACTTAGAGGGTGTTTTGCGGCACTCACGGTACGCCCACGTGGCATCTAGTAGAATATCAGGATCAGGGATGATCTTCAGTTGCACCGTCGATGATCTACTAACGAATTCTCCTAAGGACGGTCTGACGTCATCAAATCATTTTCAAGTTACGGAAAACATTTTGTAGGGAATAGCGCATTCTAGACAAGCATATACACTCTTTGTACAGTGGTTCTGACAAAGATGGAGGATTAAAAGTGCCACCACTCAATTTTAGTTATTTGCACCTTATTCCCAGGTACGATATTGCACAATATGCGGTACCGATTAGACACCTGCCCAACAATAAAATAATAAACAACGACCCAAACAACAAAGCTTTCTACAATTAATGCAGCAATATCAGCAATAACATGGTGTTCAAGTCAGCTGTAACATCGAACTATATACAACGTCCATTGCAAAGCTTCTCAAGCAATTATATCTCTTATAGACCTTATTATTCCATCATTTCGATTAATCCGCGTAATTACCACAAGCAACAATTAAAACATCACATAACAGCTCTCGTAGTAGAATGCCACGTCCAGGCGCATCAAATTTCACATCCAAATGCGCACATGCACCGCCACTGACCACTTAGCCCCGAGGTTTTAAAAAATAAATTTCCCTTAGGTTTGAAAGAAATATTTAAAACGTAATATATTTAGGCTGTTGATTTATTCAAAGGCTATACTCATGAAAATACTAATAAATGAGAGAATTTAGATGGTTAAGAATTTCATTTTTAGTTCTTACCATGATAAAACGATAAATATAGACAAAACGGAGTACTTAGTAGTTAACTCAGAGGCAAAGTTTGATATTCTGATCGCAGACTACATACATATTAAACAAGTAGATAAATTCAAGTACTTGGGAGCAACCATAACTAAAGACGGATTAGGCACAGCAGAAACAAAAATCAGAATTGAAAATGCTCGGAAAATAATTGGTTGTTTGAATAGTATATGGTGGGACACCTATATCTCCCAAAAAGTGAAAAAACATATAGGGTCAACTATGGTGGAGTCCGTGTTGTGTTATGGATGCGAGGTGTGGACCATGAATGCGGAAACGAAGAGAAAACTGAAAGCAACCGAAATGGACTACCTTAGAAGAAGTGCAGGAATATCGAAGTTGGAGCACATCACTAATATAGTAATTAGAGAAAAAATGAATGCCCAAGAGGATATAGTCGAAAGGATTGAAAAGCGTGGTTTAAAGTGGTTTGGACACTTGATGCGTATGCATGATCAGAGATTGCCCCTAAAGGTATTTAAGTGGAAACCACGTGGTAGGAGGAAACATGTCTGCGAAGTTGGCCAAACCCAGGCAAAGATTTAGTAATACGTCAAAGGGAATCGTTTGTTTATCGTTTGTTTACGTTTGTTTAGCTATTTTCAGCGTTTGTTTAAACTTCTGTATACTATAACCAGCACCCCTATTTGGGTCGGGCCAAGTTCACGGCAGCCAAACCCAAAATGATAAATTGACAATTTCTTGGTGGGAATCGTTTGTTTATCGTTTGTTTACGTTTGTTTAGCTATTTTCAGCGTTTGTTCACACTTCTGTATACTATAACCAGCACCCCTATTTGGGTCGGGCCAAGTTCACGGCAGCCAAACCCAAAATGATAAATTGACAATTTCTTGGTGGGAATCGTTTGTTTATCGTTTGTTTACGTTTGTTTAGCCATTTTCAGCGTTTGTTTACACTTCTGTATACTATAACCAGCACCCCTATTTGGGTCGGGCCAACTTCACGGCAGCCAAACCCAAAATGATAGATTGACAATTTCTTGGTGGGAATCGTTTGTTTATCGTTTGTTTACGTTTGTTTAGCTATTTTCAGCTTTTGTTCACACTTCTGTATACTATAACCAGCACCCCTATTTGGGTCGGGCCAACTTCACGGCAGCCAAACCCAAAATGATAGATTGACAATTTCTTGGTGGGAATCGTTTGTTTACGTTTGTTTAGCTATTTTCAGCGTTTGTTTACATCTCTCTATACTATAACCAGCACCCCTATTTGGGTCGGGATAAATTCACGGCAGCCAAACCCGAAATGATAAATTGACTATATCTTATTGTGAATCGTTTGTTAATGTTTGTTTAGCTATGCTCTGCAGAGTTTGTTTAAACCATGACCACCCCGTTTTGCAGCCATTTTCTAAGCACATAAAGTTATATCAAACAAATTAGGTATTTCTGAAAGCGGCATGAAAGTGTCTACTTTCCTAACTCATTTAAGGCAGGGTAGTAGTTAATTTTCTGACTAGTCAGGAAAATACTCTATCCGGCTCAAATAAATAAGTACAAAACTAAATCAGCTCAGTATTTATTCTTGGCAGTAATAGTAATATAGGGTAAATTATTATTAATCCATCCAAATTGAAACATTTTGAATCATTTGTGATTAATGAGTAACGATGTTTTTTTTAATGTAAACGGTTTCAAAAAAATAGTATACAGAATACGTCAGGAAAGCGTATTTACTGGCTTCGTATGTAATACACTATTCAACGTTATTGAAAAGTCGACACATAAACGCCAATTTAAAATAAGGCTGCTAATGAATCAGCAGTTCAATCGTAGGGTGTGCACTCGAAGATATAGATAAAAAACACACTCTTTGGAATGACCTTGTGGATATAAATGTGAAGGAACCCATTCTATTTGCAATTGCAAAACACCAAAAAAATACTTTCAGATTTTTTGATTACTGAAAATTTATGAATTTTATGTGTACATTGCATTTACTAGCTTCTTTTTGAATATTCTTCAATGATTTTTAAACCAAGGGAAAGCTTATTATTTCTGGATTCAGATGATGTCAAATTAATCACGAAGTTATTTTTAACAAATGCTACAGAAATTGTTTAAACAAAACTTACCGGTAATGCGCGGTATAAATTTCATCATCAACGTATTTTGACAACCATTGCACATAAAGGCATACTTCTGCGTAGAGATGGGCGCGTGAGTGAATTTTCGCTCACGTCACGCACATTTCACGCTTGCTTTAAACAGTCACGTTCACGCTCACGTTCACGGCGTGACACGCCACTCACGACGTGACACGCAGCTTTTATTTCAAAATTTAAATTCAGATAGAACAGAATGTTCAAATTTAAAACCAATGAAAAAACCCTAAAGAGAACTAAAAATATGTTTTGCACCTGACATAATTTACGTGATATGTTGCAATCAGAATAGTTGACATAAAAAGAAAAAAATGAAAATTGACTACAATAACTTCGACAAGGGATAAATACTGATTTATCGCAAATATATTTCTTGCAGCTGTCTTCAAAGACATTACTTTTAATACTAAAAGCTGTCATTGGAATTGACGTTTCCCTTATTGGTGTGAGTACAGAAGGTATATGTTGCTAGGCAACACTTTTAATTCGTAGGTTTGAAAGTACTTTTACGTACATGGATCAACATTTTCAGCGTTAAAGCGAGTATACAAAAAAACATTACTTTTATTAGAATACTAAGTTCATCTACACAATTACACAATAAATTGGTTTAAAAATACCATCGTCACATCTACATAATACATTTTTGGTTTAATAAAACGTAATTAACATTTTCAGCGTTAGCCGAGTATAAAAAACAAACCATTACTTTTATTAGAATAATAAGTTCCGCGTATGAAGGTTTGTAGAAAAAAATGGAGAAATTTTGACTTTATTGTTGTAAAAAATACGATATATTTTTTTGTACTTGTTTTGAGTTTCATGCGTGACGCGCTTTGCCGATCACTGATGTACACCGCGATACAAATATACCGTGCGTACAAATCATTTGTATGCATTATACTTACTCATAATTATATTACGTTGTTTGGTTATACGTGAATAATGTCATTTTTAATTACTAAAAAACAGAAACTTAAACATTAATTTACTTGCGAACAAAACCATTAATAGTAAGTACTTCATGTTTTTCATCTATTTATTATTACTTAAGGGCGAAAATATATAGATATAAAAAATAATTCAGTGATTTTCTCATAAAGCAGCTATAAGAGCAAGAAAAATCAGAAAGAAATGAAAATCGAAGCTACAGTTTCTTTAAGAAACTGCCAGTTTACAAAAAACATTATTGATCATTGTACTAACGCTATCTACTTTAAAAATAATACACTTTTATTGCAAGCTAAATTTTTGGTTTATATTTTCATAATAATAATTATTAAGTTTTATTGTCCATATAGGCCTAATCCAATAGGTTACAAAATATGATTTCAAAATTGTCAATAGAAAAAACATTAACATAATAAGATAAAGTCTTTGCCATGTAAACCGTTATACGTCGCTTTACAAGAAAAGCACTGTATACAGAAATATGCGTTTTTAAAGCAAATTAATAGCGCTTGACCCTCACAATAGCAACCTATTATACATTTCGATCCAGCTTTGTTACAATTACAGTTAACAGAACATTTTCTAAATGTACACGTACAACAAACATTTTCGTAAGTTACATTGGGACGAACACTTAGTTATTAAACTTGAAATAAGCACATTAGCCTTCAAGTTCCAACCAAAATTAATTGGATTGGGAATTTCTGGATTTATCTTAGTCGCATTTTTCCAAATAGTTATTTGATACGTAGCTCTCAAAATGTGTTGGTAAAAAGAATCCTTAGTAGGTGGTAAATTTCTAATATCAGATTTACAAGTGTGAAACAGAAATAAATATAAATTACAATACAGTGACAGAGGAATAATTATTCAATTATTTAAGCACGATTAACTATGACATACTTGGAGATATTTTAATAGTTAATTTTAAAACATTACTGCAAACATTTTTGATATAAAGCAATAAGGCATATGTATTCATTACAATAATTGTCGAAATTGAAAAGTCAATGAAGAATTGATGTTAGTGTCGACAATCTTTACTAAATTTTTATCAATATTGAGCGTACACCATTGAACATTTGCGTGGAAATGTTTATCATTAAATCTGTCCGGACCTTATAAGTCCAGGCATATTAGACAAATTTTAAGAGAAACTTAAGAAAAATAATGTAGTCTTGATTTTTGACAGAAATGTTCCTTGGTGTCCTAGAAGCGATCCCTTAAAAGTCCCTCTGAGATGTCGGCGTTTTAATGTTTTCTAGCAAGAAGCTGAGGAAGCCGAGTGTTTATTAGAAAGAATTACGATAAAGTAAATTATCCTTTCATATTACAGAAAAATGTTATTACAAAAAGTTTTTCAGAGTGCAAAATTATAGCCCACTGCAAAATTTCAGAAATATTGGGCTACTCTTATGAAACAGTGCGTATGAGATGGGGCAGCTTAAGGTCGAATTTCGCGTTAATGTGGACACACCGGTCAAAAACACCAATTTTTTCCAGGTACTACTTTGGTACTTAGCTTTCAATTTTTGATAGGAACCAACTCCTCCGTCTGCCATCTTGGATTTTATAACTGCCATTTTGAAATATAAGTATATTATCACTATCTCGACTTCTAAATCACTTAGGATCACAAACTTGGTATCTAAATATACATATTTGGGGTCAGAGAATACAACTACACAATTTTTAAATGTATCAGAATATATATTTCTTCACTAATATATGTACCAATTACAAACTATTCACCAATTAACTGTTTTGTCCGGTGTGTCCACATTTTCATGTAATTGTAATTAATTTTACATTTCTCATTAAAGTTTGCAGCTATCGTTTAGTTTATCCTCAAATAGTTCAAGTACATTCGATTTGCACTATTATCTTTCAAAAGTATCAATTACGTTATTTAAAATTTTAGTGTAAAGTTAAAACACCTTTAAGTCTATACCCATGGTACCTGGATAATCATATAATAAAACTACAAAAATGAATACCCAAATATATTAGAAACACACATATAATAAGTTCAATTACATTGTTGACATTTATTTATAACTATTTCTTGTTCATTTCATGAGGCGCGCTCACAAGTGTCACATAAATTTTGTGTTTTGAGGCGCCTTTTGTTCTCCATAGATACACATAGATAGCAATTTCCAACCACTTTTAGACGTCCAGTGGGATTTCGATTTGATCATCCTGAATTAGTAGCTGTCGCAGTAGTTAGCAATTGCTTGCCGATCATACATTCAATGGCTAATTTAGTAGAAAAACGTTTATAAACATTATAAATACAGAGCATTCATCGAAAATGGCCGTAGGTACCCGGGTTCCCCGGGTATAGACTAGCGTATAGAAAATTTCGCATAGACACAATAGTTAAAAAATTGCTGTAGCATTTGTTAAAAATAATTTCGTGATTAATTTGACACCTGAATCCAAAAAGATAAGCTTTGAGAGAGCATTGATAAATATTCAAAAATAAGCTTGTAAATAAAATTCATCAATTCAGATACAAAATTTCAGAAAGAGATATGACTTAAATTAAACCGTTAAAATTGTATTTATTAAAACGGTTTGATCTAAGTAGGTAGAACTTCCTAAAATGTTGTATAGGGCCATAATTTATTATTCCGAACAACTTTTCTTGGTAAAATGTTGTCGTATGATAAACAGAAAGGGTAGTTTACCTGAAAAGAAAATAGTTTTCGCTTCACTGTCAAGGCCGAAAATGTTCAGTCCATCTCACCTCTTGTAACATCAATCCTGGGATACACTGTATACAGTGTGTCTGCTTAAGTTCGCACCATATGGAAAACTTTTTATTATTAATTTTACGAAAAAAAGTTATTCTTTATAAAAAGTCCAAAACTTAAAATACAATCATCAGATATCAATTTTTTAAGCCGTATACGAGGAATGTCAAAAAATATGAATTCTGCTCAAGAGTAAAGTACCTTTATTTGTAACAATATCGAAAATTGTTAGTAAGAAAAATTGATTACAATCGAAAACTACGTTCAAATGTCTAATTACACCTATCTACGATGAAAATCAGGTTTTGTTATTTTTCACATATTTTAAATAGCTATTTATGCAACAAGTGCTAAAAGTCGACTTTTATGCGCGAGACATGAAAATTATGAAACGAAGCCGAAGGCTGAGTTTCATAACATGTCTCGCGCATAAACGACTTTTAGCACGCGTTGCATACAATATTTTATCTACGACCTTAATTGTACCGTTATTAATCCATAAATATCGATTTAAGAAAGGTTCGCATCTGCGACGCTGCGTCATAATGAATAGTAGGCTACGCCGCTGGCGATTGTTTGGCCACGCCCGTGCTGTCAAGGTGAGTTGTACGAAATGTAATTATTGATACTCCACATATGACTGTATTCATTACATAACGCTTTAATTATTTCAAAAGCGCTTTACCTGTAACGCAAGAAGCAACTAGAATAGCTTTACAACTTCAGTTGCAGGTCGAAATTGTAGTTTTGAACCTCGCGTCACTTTTAGCACATGTGCTAAAAGTAAACAGCTGATTTCTTTAAACACGGTAAACTATAAAACGTCACTTTTAGTGAAACAAGCGAGTGTTAAAAAGCCTACTTTTAGTAGTGGTCGTAGATAAAAGTTGTTTCATATGGAAAATCATCAAAATAATTCAACATAGAGGTTACGAGACGTAAAGGTTATCAAAGTTTTAACGAATAAAGAGATAACTGAAAAAAGTTTCCGATATTGTCAAAAATAAAGTTTTCCATATGAAACAACTTAAAAAAATGTAAAAAATAACAAAACCTGATTTTTATCGTAGATAGGTGGAATTGTATATTTGAACGTAGTTTTTGATTCTACTCAACTTTTCTTAATAACAATTTTCGATATTATTACAAATAAAGGTACTTTACTCTTGAACAAAATTAATATTTTTTGACATTCCTCGTATGTGGCTTAAAAAATTGATATCTGATGATTGAATTTTAAGTTTTGGACTATGCAGAACTTTTTATAAAGAATAACTTTTTTTCGTAAAATTAATAATAAAAAAGTTTTCCATATGGTGCGAACTTAAGCAGACACACTGTATATATACATATACAGGGTGTCCCAGATAAGAGCAACTACATGGGGATTTCGGAAACGGCAAGAGATACAGGGTGGCTTAAATGAGAGAAAAGTTGCGCTATTCTGAGCCCAGTCAGATGCTGTATCGAAATTAAAAATATCTACAGGGGTTTTTAAAATATCGAGCAAAAACAAAAAATTGTGGTTTTCGAAAAATTGCAATATCGTCGCCATCTTGTAAACAAATTTAATAAAATTTGGTAATTTTGTATTAGCGACTACGGCCAATCGAATGACGTTTACGAATTTTTTCTAGGCCTTCTAGATTTTTTGCAACCATAGCCAACTTTGTTATTTCTTATGGCCGCCATATTGGATTTATACGTCATTAAATAGCGCATAAAAATACCTTTTCAACCATGTATAACAGACCTATCTTTAGATGACGGAAAGTTAAATTTATTAAAAAAACAGTTTTTCACTTAGTTGGCTGTGAAACAAATGCCGCAGTTGTGTTTTCTTAAAAATGTCTTTAAAAAATAATCTTTTATTTATGATACTAAAGTTAACAACTAATACATTATTTATGATTAAACTCACAACCAAAAAAAAACCGATGACAGAGCGTTGAATTAAAATAAATTAAATTAAATGTTCGAAAATTCCACCGTTGTTATTAATGCACGTCATGCATCGATGAATTAGAGACATACATGCATCTTTAACCATTTGTCCAGGCATTTCTTCAATGGTTTGAACAACGGCTGCCTCAAGTTCTTCTACTGTATTATAAGGAGTACAATAAACTTTATCCTTTAAATATCCCCAAAGGCAAAAATCAAGTGGCGTAAGGTCCGGCGAGCGAGCAGGCCAGGCAACCGGACCTCGATTTCCTATCCAGTTATTTCCATGTTGCTGATTCAAATAGTCAGTTATGATTCTTGCATTATGTGGAGGTGCTCCGTCTTGCTGGAACCACATGTTTGCTACATCTTGAAGAGGCAAATTTTCTAAAGTTTGGTCGACGTAATTTTGTAATATTTCAAGATATCGAGGTGCAATCAAATTATTATGAAAAATGTTAAATAGTACGTGTCCGTTTATGACTCCTAGCCATACATTAAAACCCCACTTAACTTGATGACGCACCTCACGATGTAAGAACGGATTTTGATCGGCCCAGTACACGTTGTTGTGTCTGTTAAATACCCCGCAGTTTGTAAATCTGCTTTCATCAGACCACAGAACCTTAAGCGGAAATTGAGGATTTTCTTGGCATTTTTCTAAGAACCAATTGCAAAACGATATTCTCCTTTCTAAGTCACCATCTCGGAGTCCTTGACTAATATGTTCTACATATGGACGATACTTGTATTTTTTGAGAATTCTCTGAGCAGTTGATTTAGGCACTTCAACATTATTTTCGATTTGACGAAGGGAGGTACGAGGATTGTCGATAACACTTTGCAAAACAAGATTTTCCATATTTACATTTCCCACTCTATTTCGATTGTGTTTTTTAAAGGAACCATAAGTAAGTAAATTATTTCTAAGCATTCTGAAGATCGACAAACCTGGTTGCCGTCTTTCTGGATATCGCTGAAAGTACATATCTTGAGCTCGTTCAGCGTTCCTCCGGCACAAAATGAAACAATCATACATATCCACTTTTTCCCGATTTGAATACCTTTCCATATTAAATATAAAAATTAAACTCTTAACAGATAGAACCAAATAAATAACAAAGTTTTGACAGATAGTTACATAGCTAAAACAACAAACACAATTGCGGCATTTGTTTCACAGCCAACTAAGTGAAAAACTGTTTTTTTAATAAATTTAACTTTCCGTCATCTAAAGATAGGTCTGTTATACATGGTTGAAAAGGTATTTTTATGCGCTATTTAATGACGTATAAATCCAATATGGCGGCCATAAGAAATAACAAAGTTGGCTATGGTTGCAAAAAATCTAGAAGGCCTAGAAAAAATTCGTAAACGTCATTCGATTGGCCGTAGTCGCTAATACAAAATTACCAAATTTTATTAAATTTGTTTACAAGATGGCGACGATATTGCAATTTTTCGAAAACCACAATTTTTTGTTTTTGCTCGATATTTTAAAAACCCCTGTAGATATTTTTAATTTCGATACAGCATCTGACTGGGCTCAGAATAGCGCAACTTTTCTCTCATTTAAGCCACCCTGTATCTCTTGCCGTTTCCGAAATCCCCATGTAGTTGCTCTTATCTGGGACACCCTGTATACACCAGATGTCGAGTTGTCTATGGTGTATAGGGAATCTCATGTTAAATCCAGCATATGCGAAAACTCGATCTTCTGATTGAGTTAAACTAAAGATCTAACATTAAAAGCAGCTTTAGTATTAAAAACTGTATTCAATTCTCAATTTAAAGTTTTCTAAAAAACTATTTAACCAAACAATTTCATAATCATGTAAAAAAAGCGTCTTTCATGGAATCTCAACTAAATGCACCAGAAACAAAACAATACGTCCTTTCTGTCAGTATAGTTATTGTAAAGTAAACCAATCTGTGTTATTATTGCGTGTAATAATAGAATTTCATTGTTCAAGATGTTAATCACATAATGAAAATTTTCGTATTAAAATTTATCATTTTGGGTTTGGCTGTTGTGATGTTGGCCCGTTCCAAACAGGGGTATTACCGATAATATAGAGATGTGTAAACCAATGCTGAAAATAACTAAAAAAATATAAGCAAACGCTAAAAAACGATTCCCACTAAGACATGGTTAAATTATAATTTTGGGTTTAGCCCGACCCAAATAGGGGTGCAGGTTATAGTATACAGAAATGTAAACAAACGCTGAAAATATCTAAACAAACGTAAACAAACGATAAACAAACGATTCCCACCAAGAAATTGTCAATTTATCATTTTGGGTTTGGCTGCCGTGAAGTTGGCCCGACCCAAATAGGGGTGCTGGTTATAGTATACAGAGGTGTAAACAAACGGTAAAAATAAATAAACAAACGTAAACAAACGATAAACAAACGATTCCCACCAAGAAATTGTCAATTTATTATTTTGGGTTTGGCTGCCGTGAATTTGGCCCGACCCAAATAGGGGTGCTGGTTATAGTATACAGTGGTGTAAACAAACGCTGAAAATAGCTAAACAAACGTAAACAAACAATAAACAAACGATTCCCACCAAGAAGTTGTCAATTTATCATTTTGGGTTTGGCTGCCGTGAAGTTGGCCCGACCCAAATAGGGGTGCTGGTTATAGTATACAGAGGTGTAAACAAACGCTGAAAATAGCTAAACAAACGTAAACAAACGCTAAACAAACGATTCCCACCAAGAAATTGTCAATTTATCATTTTGGGTTTGGCTGCCGTGAAGTTGGCCCGACCCAAATAGGGGTGCTAGTTGTAGTATATAGAGATGTAAACAAACGCTAAAAATAGCTAAACAAACGTAAACAAACGATAAACAAACGATTCCCTTTGACGTAAGTAGAAAGAGGCTAGTTATCCCCCACTCCTTTTAATTCGATTAAGCCACGCCCCTTTAATTCGCGGATTCGCGGTTTAATTCGCGGATTTATTCGCGGATTTCGCGGTTTTATTCGCGGATTGACCTAATTAATTTCGCGGTTTGATCTAATTAATTTCGCGGTTTGATCTAATTAATCACATATGAAGTTTGATATGTAATTTACATATGTGCTACTGATTAAATTACGCATTAGATTTTTTAATTTGCTTCTGGAATTACACGGCGGCCATCTTGGATTTCTGGCGGGAATATTTGAAATTTGAATTTTTACCGATTTTTTCTAAGTTTAATTTTTTGAATTTGAATTTCCCGGGGGTGTCGGCCATCTTGGTGCGCGCGCACTTCTCACGGCGGTTGTTTTTAATTTTGAATTTTTGCGGAAATATTTGAATTTCAAACTGGTAGATCTATTTCGCTCTTCGAAGCTGCTGTCTCTCTCTTGCATTCACTCGTGGAAATATTTAAATTTAAAAAATCTATTTGCGGCGGACCCGAGTGGGAATCGAACCCTAGTTTTCTGGTTAACAGTCTTAGCACCTTACCGTTGTGCTATCGAGGCGACTTGGAAATATAGGATTTGAACAAGACGTCATTTCGCAGCTGTGCCGTCACACCGTTCGAGTTGAAACAAATTATTTTTTCGAATATATAAAATATAAGAACGGAATTGTGCCGTCTAGGGCCTTAGAAACTTGTTAATAATTTTAAAAAATTGACTTTGTAACTAGTTTTGCTGTAATTAATTTAATATGAGTGACGCTATCTCACTCAGTCCCATTGATTTTCTACAGCTTTCTCTTTTCCATCCCGTTTGCTACCTATGCGTAATTACAAAAGACGTTATCGCTCCAGGCAGACTTTCTATTTAGCCGGCGATTGTGTAGGGCTTTTAACCGTTGCATAGAATTCCAAAGTTTTATATAACGTGCCTAAACAGGATTGTTTAGAAGACTGTAATTATAATTAGCATCGTAATGGAATGCACCAAGATTTAAATCAGCATGCATTGTTCGTCTGGATCGAGCAGTACGTACTCCAACGGTTTCTAGTCTTGCTTGGTTGACAGACGACAGAATGCACGGTTACCGGTCAGCGCAGCCAACGGCTTGGCGCTAAAATCCCTGTGACACAAAATCTAGTGGGATAAGCTTGCCTGGTTAATAAACCACTCTAGTTCGTATGATTTTTGTCGCTTTTAAAAATAAATAGACATTATTTTTTTCGTGCTTGAGTTTTATAATTACGCTGAGCCCTTTGTGGCTTGATTACGTCATGCCGAAGCCTGCTAGTTTAAAAATTAAATGGGGGATAAGAGGTAAAGCCAGATCGTAAATATAAAAACGAGTTACAAATTTGATTTTAATATATTCCTGAAATACTAAGTATGAAAAAGTCTTGGTTTTAAAGGTTTGAACATTGTACCACTTAGCTGTTCTAACATTATACTTCCATATACATATTATAAATAAATTTTAAATGTTATTTTCGACTGAGTTTTAGCTTCTTATAAATTACAACAGTGCCCTCGCCCATATAAAATAAGACATACGCATTAAATAAATGTTTTTATTGTATAAGAATGGTTGTCCCCCATAATTTTGAATAAAAATCACACAATTTCGTTGAAAAATGTTCTGTTTCACTTACAATTTTACAAAACTGACATCACGTTACTTGAAATTATACAAAAAACGACATTTTTAGCCAATAAGCGATAAAAAATACGACATCCCACATCATTTCACTTAAAAATTATCACGTTTCGTCTTACAAAACGCTTTATAATAAAGAAAATGATGTAAAAACAGTTGTAAGAGTTATTTCTAAGCATAATTTTGCAAATGTTGTACACTTTTTCTCTAACTTGTGGCAGTTTTAGCAAGATTTGAATAAAAAACAGCCATTTCTGCAGCAATTTTAGTAAGATCTGAATAAAAACATGCAATTTCCAAAGCATTTCGTTTAAAATGTTAGAAAATCGACATCATCTCCCATGAAAATTTATAAAAATCGGCATCTTGTCACATTAAATTCTGTAAAAACGACAAAAACAATATTTTTTTCACAACTTTCATTGAAAAATAGTAAAATTTTACGAAAATACGTCTGTGCTGGCGACAAATGAAAATAAATTTGAATAGAAACACGCAAAAATTACGAAAAGACGTATGTGTTGACCCCCCAAAGTAACAAAAATTTGAATACGGAACCCTATTTTATAAGTAAACGTCTGAAATTGTGTCATTATATCGATAAAAACTGCATTTTAGTTTAAAAAATTCCAATATAAATGCAAACGGAGGAAAATAAAAACGCAATTAACCACAAAGTAACATAATTTTGAATAAAAAAACACAATTTCGTTGGAAAAATGTTCTGTTTCACTTAAAATTTTACAAAAACTGACATGTCACTTGAAATTATACAAAAAACGACATTTTTATCCAATAAGCGATAAAAAAATACGCCGTCTCACATAAATTTTAGAAAATCGACAGCATCTCCCATGAAAATTTATAAAAATCGGCATCTTGTCACATTAAATTCTGTAAAAACGACAAAAACAATATTTTTTTTACAACTTTCATTGAAAAATAGTAAAATTTTACGAAAATACGTCTGTGCTGGCGGCAAATGAAAATAAATTTGAATAGAAACACGCAAAAATTACGAAAAGACGTATGTGTGGACCCCCCAAAGTAACAAAAATTTGAATAAAATCACACAATCATACAGCATCTCACATAAATTTTCGCAAATATCGACATCATGTCACATAAATTATACAAAAACTGTCATCACGTCACTTGAAATTATACAAAAAACGATATTTTATTCAACACACGATGAAAATTGAACAAAAATCACGCAATTACAAGCCATCTCACATAAATTTTCACAAAAATCGACATCATGTTACATAAACTATGCATAATTTTGCAAATGTTTTACACTTTTTATAAAATGCATCGCTCAAAATTAAAAGAAATAGCAATTTCGTTGAAAAAATCTACTACCACAATCATTTCGATAAACAAAATTCAAAAAATCTTATACTTTTGACGGAAATATATGTATGTTGACCACAAATTAACATAATTTTCAAATAAAAACGCGCAATTCGTTGAAAAAAATATTCTGACACCACCAAAACACGCAATTTCATTGAAAAATATATATATGTTGTCCACAAATTAACATAAAGTTGAATAAAAACACGTAATTTTGTTGAAAAAATGTTCCGGCCCCTTCATTTCACTTAAAATTTTACAAAACTGCCATCATAACACTTGAAATTATACAAAATATATGTATGTTGATCACAAATTAACATAAACCTGAATAAAACACACAATTTCGTTGAAAAATTTGCAAATGTTTTACACTTTTTTATAAAATGTATCGCACAAAATTAAAAGAAATCACAATTTTCTAAATTATATCACGCTATTATGAAATCGTAGATTGATTTTTTGAAATTTTACACTTTGTAACTGTAAAATAACTACAAATACTAATATTTTAGCTTTAGACTTTGTAATTATTGCAGATTCGAGAAAAAAAAAACAAAGCAGAGTGGAAATAAAAAACATAAACACTTTGTAATAAACAAATATATTGTTCTTATTTCTTATAATACTTAATAATATAAATATAAATGTACAGCAGAATGTCTTATTTCTAAAAATTCGCTAGCAATTTACAAAACTGTAGTTTGAGGTGCACGACATTTCAAATTAAAAAGACTGCAAGTAATAAAATCAGAAATTCATTGTGTAATTTTAAAGTTTAAGATGCACCCAATCTAGAATTCCCTTCGTTTTTGGTGTTGATGACATCTGCCTTAGAGGCATTTTTCTAACGACCCTTTTTTGGAGGCGTTTCCTTATCGGCGTTCTTCTGACTGAACCTTTTTGATGTGGACTTGGATGAGTAGATGGTGTTTTTAATTTATATTCTAAATCGGACTCGCAGTTATCAGTTTCCATTTCGGTTTTTCCTGTAGTATCAGTCGGGGTTGGCTTCTTTTGCTGTTTAGGTTTAGCTAGCAGCACATTAGCAACGTTAAGGTCTTTGATGTACTCAGCAAACTGTAGGCGTCCGGGTGGATTAATAGTTTTTCGAGGCCGCAGAGTGTCATGAATTAAATCGACTATGTTAGACGCCGGTAAAATTTCACCCTTTATAGTAACGGTGCCCTTGTGATCCCAGCTCACATCGCTTGAGGTACTCAAAATGCGTAGGAAAACTTCAGCTTTTTTCTTAAAAGTTTTGGGAAGTGTAGATAAAATAACGGCATTTGATAGGCTGTCACTGGTTGTTTCAATAGGTATTTTGATTGGCTGCCGCGCCTGGTTTGTGAAATGAAGGAATCGTTGTAAAACCTGATTGTACTGGATCCATTTATCGTGATCAGTTAATTTGGAGTTTAAAACTTTTTGCATTTCGTCATCAAGCTGTGATAATATATTTTTCTCCGCATCATTGCCAGCCTTAAGACGTTGGACAAATTCCGGCGATACAATCAACATCTTCCGCTCTTTGTCCATTTTAGTCGAAAAGGAGCTCAGTCGTTTGTTCTAGTAGAGCCGTCGTGAATAAACTAGCTTAAAATCAAGACTTTCATAATAAATATATAAAAAAAATATGACAGGTACGGGAATCGAACCCGTATTCTCTCTCGAGATCAGAACTTGAATCTGACGCCTTAACCATTCGGCCAACCTGCCTCCCTATATAAACGAGCACTCTCTGCATAATTAAGAAAACATATAGTTTAAAAAGCCTTCTGCATACAATTTCAAACAATATTTCATATAAATTAAGCCATGCACAAATTTCTAAATCGGTTTTGATATATATTTTATCGAAAGATTGGACCCTCAGCTACCGTTTTATTATTATTTGTCGAGATGCGTCATCGTTGATTTTACAAGAGCCAGCCTGTCTGCGATGTGACGTAGGTAATGTATCCACCCCTTTTTATTTTAAAATTCTATAAAAACAGAGGCCCGACTGATGCCGCACTAACACGTTTTAAACCATTGTACTCTGTTACCTGATGCGGCAGCAGTTTGGACCTCTGATTTTATAGAATTTTAAAATAAAAAGGTATGGAGACATTACCTACGTCACATCGCAGACAGGCTGGCTCTTGTAAAATTCATCGATGACGCATCACGACAAATAATAAAACGGTAGCTGAGGGTCCAATCTTTCGATAAAATATATATCGAAACCTGATTAAGAAATTTGTACATGGCTTAATTTATATGAAATATTGTTTGAAATTGCATGCAGAAGGCTATTTAAACTATATATTTTCTTAATTATGCAGAGAGTGCTCGTTTATATAGGGAGGCAGGTTGGCCGAATGGTTAAGGCGTCAGATTCAAGTTCTGATCTCGAGAGAGAATACGGGTTCGATTCCCGTACCTGTCATATTTTTTTTATATATTTATTATGAAAGTCTTGATTTTAAGCTAGTTTATTCACGACGGCTCTACTAGAACAAACGACTGAGCTCCTTTTCGACTAAAATGGACAAAGAGCGGAAGATGTTGATTGTATCGCCGGAATTTGTCCAACGTCTTAAGGCTGGCAATGATGCAGA
The DNA here is from genome assembly GCA_940337035.1 of Agriotes lineatus. Lineage (NCBI taxonomy): Eukaryota > Metazoa > Arthropoda > Insecta > Coleoptera > Elateridae > Agriotes > Agriotes lineatus. The sequence goes on along the minus strand of CALNHX010003441.1, from coordinate 46,151 downwards.
GAAAAATATATTATCACAGCTTGATGACGAAATGCAAAAAGTTTTAAAGTCCAAATTAACTGATCACGATAAATGGATCCAGTACAATCAGGTTTTACAACGATTCCTTCATTTCACAAACCAGGCGCGGCAGCCAATCAAAATACCTATTGAAACAACCAGTGACAGCCTATCAAATGCCGTTATTTTATCTACACTTCCCAAAACTTTTAAGAAAAAAGCTGAAGTTTTCCTACGCATTTTGAGTACCTCAAGCGATGTGAGCTGGGATCACAAGGGCACCGTTACTATAAAGGGTGAAATTTTACCGGCGTCTAACATAGTCGATTTAATTCATGACACTCTGCGGCCTCGAAAAACTATTAATCCACCCGGACGCCTACAGTTTGCTGAGTACATCAAAGACCTTAACGTTGCTAATGTGCTGCTAGCTAAACCTAAACAGCAAAAGAAGCCAACCCCGACTGATACTACAGGAAAAACCGAAATGGAAACTGATAACTGCGAGTCCGATTTAGAATATAAATTAAAAACACCATCTACTCATCCAAGTCCACATCAAAAAGGTTCAGTCAGAAGAACGCCGATAAGGAAACGCCTCCAAAAAAGGGTCGTTAGAAAAATGCCTCTAAGGCAGATGTCATCAACACCAAAAACGAAGGGAATTCTAGATTGGGTGCATCTTAAACTTTAAAATTACACAATGAATTTCTGATTTTATTACTTGCAGTCTTTTTAATTTGAAATGTCGTGCACCTCAAACTACAGTTTTGTAAATTGCTAGCGAATTTTTAGAAATAAGACATTCTGCTGTACATTTATATTTATATTATTAAGTATTATAAGAAATAAGAACAATATATTTGTTTATTACAAAGTGTTTATGTTTTTTATTTCCACTCTGCTTTGTTTTTTTTTTCTCGAATCTGCAATAATTACAAAGTCTAAAGCTAAAATATTAGTATTTGTAGTTATTTTACAGTTACAAAGTGTAAAATTTCAAAAAATCAATCTACGATTTCATAATAGCGTGATATAATTTAGAAAATTGTGATTTCTTTTAATTTTGTGCGATACATTTTATAAAAAAGTGTAAAACATTTGCAAATTTTTCAACGAAATTGTGTGTTTTATTCAGGTTTATGTTAATTTGTGATCAACATACATATATTTTGTATAATTTCAAGTGTTATGATGGCAGTTTTGTAAAATTTTAAGTGAAATGAAGGGGCCGGAACATTTTTTCAACAAAATTACGTGTTTTTATTCAACTTTATGTTAATTTGTGGACAACATATATATATTTTTCAATGAAATTGCGTGTTTTGGTGGTGTCAGAATATTTTTTTCAACGAATTGCGCGTTTTTATTTAAAAATTATGTTAATTTGTGGTCAACATACATATATTTCCGTCAAAAGTATAAGATTTTTTGAATTTTGTTTATCGAAATGATTGTGGTAGTAGATTTTTTCAACGAAATTGCTATTTCTTTTAATTTTGAGCGATGCATTTTATAAAAAGTGTAAAACATTTGCAAAATTATGCATAGTTTATGTAACATGATGTCGATTTTTGTGAAAATTTATGTGAGATGGCTTGTAATTGCGTGATTTTTGTTCAATTTTCATCGTGTGTTGAATAAAATATCGTTTTTTGTATAATTTCAAGTGACGTGATGACAGTTTTTGTATAATTTATGTGACATGATGTCGATATTTGCGAAAATTTATGTGAGATGCTGTATGATTGTGTGATTTTATTCAAATTTTTGTTACTTTGGGGGGTCCACACATACGTCTTTTCGTAATTTTTGCGTGTTTCTATTCAAATTTATTTTCATTTGCCGCCAGCACAGACGTATTTTCGTAAAATTTTACTATTTTTCAATGAAAGTTGTAAAAAAAATATTGTTTTTGTCGTTTTTACAGAATTTAATGTGACAAGATGCCGATTTTTATAAATTTTCATGGGAGATGCTGTCGATTTTCTAAAATTTATGTGAGACGGCGTATTTTTTTATCGCTTATTGGATAAAAATGTCGTTTTTTGTATAATTTCAAGTGACATGTCAGTTTTTGTAAAATTTTAAGTGAAACAGAACATTTTTCCAACGAAATTGTGTTTTTTTATTCAAAATTATGTTACTTTGTGGTTAATTGCGTTTTTATTTTCCTCCGTTTGCATTTATATTGGAATTTTTTAAACTAAAATGCAGTTTTTATCGATATAATGACACAATTTCAGACGTTTACTTATAAAATAGGGTTCCGTATTCAAATTTTTGTTACTTTGGGGGGTCAACACATACGTCTTTTCGTAATTTTTGCGTGTTTCTATTCAAATTTATTTTCATTTGTCGCCAGCACAGACGTATTTTCGTAAAATTTTACTATTTTTCAATGAAAGTTGTGAAAAAAATATTGTTTTTGTCGTTTTTACAGAATTTAATGTGACAAGATGCCGATTTTTATAAATTTTCATGGGAGATGATGTCGATTTTCTAACATTTTAAACGAAATGCTTTGGAAATTGCATGTTTTTATTCAGATCTTACTAAAATTGCTGCAGAAATGGCTGTTTTTTATTCAAATCTTGCTAAAACTGCCACAAGTTAGAGAAAAAGTGTACAACATTTGCAAAATTATGCTTAGAAATAACTCTTACAACTGTTTTTACATCATTTTCTTTATTATAAAGCGTTTTGTAAGACGAAACGTGATAATTTTTAAGTGAAATGATGTGGGATGTCGTATTTTTTATCGCTTATTGGCTAAAAATGTCGTTTTTTGTATAATTTCAAGTAACGTGATGTCAGTTTTGTAAAATTGTAAGTGAAACAGAACATTTTTCAACGAAATTGTGTGATTTTTATTCAAAATTATGGGGGACAACCATTCTTATACAATAAAAACATTTATTTAATGCGTATGTCTTATTTTATATGGGCGAGGGCACTGTTGTAATTTATAAGAAGCTAAAACTCAGTCGAAAATAACATTTAAAATTTATTTATAATATGTATATGGAAGTATAATGTTAGAACAGCTAAGTGGTACAATGTTCAAACCTTTAAAACCAAGACTTTTTCATACTTAGTATTTCAGGAATATATTAAAATCAAATTTGTAACTCGTTTTTATATTTACGATCTGGCTTTACCTCTTATCCCCCATTTAATTTTTAAACTAGCAGGCTTCGGCATGACGTAATCAAGCCACAAAGGGCTCAGCGTAATTATAAAACTCAAGCACGAAAAAAATAATGTCTATTTATTTTTAAAAGCGACAAAAATCATACGAACTAGAGTGGTTTATTAACCAGGCAAGCTTATCCCACTAGATTTTGTGTCACAGGGATTTTAGCGCCAAGCCGTTGGCTGCGCTGACCGGTAACCGTGCATTCTGTCGTCTGTCAACCAAGCAAGACTAGAAACCGTTGGAGTACGTACTGCTCGATCCAGACGAACAATGCATGCTGATTTAAATCTTGGTGCATTCCATTACGATGCTAATTATAATTACAGTCTTCTAAACAATCCTGTTTAGGCACGTTATATAAAACTTTGGAATTCTATGCAACGGTTAAAAGCCCTACACAATCGCCGGCTAAATAGAAAGTCTGCCTGGAGCGATAACGTCTTTTGTAATTACGCATAGGTAGCAAACGGGATGGAAAAGAGAAAGCTGTAGAAAATCAATGGGACTGAGTGAGATAGCGTCACTCATATTAAATTAATTACAGCAAAACTAGTTACAAAGTCAATTTTTTAAAATTATTAACAAGTTTCTAAGGCCCTAGACGGCACAATTCCGTTCTTATATTTTATATATTCGAAAAAATAATTTGTTTCAACTCGAACGGTGTGACGGCACAGCTGCGAAATGACGTCTTGTTCAAATCCTATATTTCCAAGTCGCCTCGATAGCACAACGGTAAGGTGCTAAGACTGTTAACCAGAAAACTAGGGTTCGATTCCCACTCGGGTCCGCCGCAAATAGATTTTTTAAATTTAAATATTTCCACGAGTGAATGCAAGAGAGAGACAGCAGCTTCGAAGAGCGAAATAGATCTACCAGTTTGAAATTCAAATATTTCCGCAAAAATTCAAAATTAAAAACAACCGCCGTGAGAAGTGCGCGCGCACCAAGATGGCCGACACCCCCGGGAAATTCAAATTCAAAAAATTAAACTTAGAAAAAATCGGTAAAAATTCAAATTTCAAATATTCCCGCCAGAAATCCAAGATGGCCGCCGTGTAATTCCAGAAGCAAATTAAAAAATCTAATGCGTAATTTAATCAGTAGCACATATGTAAATTACATATCAAACTTCATATGTGATTAATTAGATCAAACCGCGAAATTAATTAGATCAAACCGCGAAATTAATTAGGTCAATCCGCGAATAAAACCGCGAAATCCGCGAATAAATCCGCGAATTAAACCGCGAATCCGCGAATTAAAGGGGCGTGGCTTAATCGAATTAAAAGGAGTGGGGGATAACTAGCCTCTTTCTACTGACGTATTACTAAATTTTTGTCTGGGTTTGGCCAACTTCACAGACATGGAGGAAACCAGGTAGACCCCGAAGATCTTGGAATGAAGGCATAAGATCAGCATTAAGAGACCGGGAATTAGAAGAAGATGAAGTTTTTGATAGGGATAGGTGGAGATTAGGAGTAGGGAGACGGCGCCAAGCTGTATAAACCCGTGAATATATATAGTTCTTACCATGAGATAATCCTTTCGACAGGTGTTCTCTTGTGTTTATAGTGCAACTATTATAAAAGATATTAACAATACAAATTTGATGTCATAAGCAAACGTGTATCGTTCATCTTCATCAATAAATTTTGGTTCAATGTATTTTTTGTTTTATAAAAAAAGAGTCGCACTGAGTGCGGTAATAAAGCTCTTAACGATACTCAAATTAATTTGCTAAATGGGTGTTTCGTATCGTTAAATTCAAATTTTGGGAGCATAAAAGTCTGTAACTTCAGAACGAATAAAGATCGACCTACCACTTTTGTGTTTTTTAGTCTTAGAATTAAGTCTATTTTATGCTTCCAAAATTTGAACATAACGATACGAAACACCCTGTATAACAACACCGATGAAAATAAAATAATTTAACGGTTTTCCGGTACAGATAAGGGGGCTTCCATGCACCAGTAGGCGTATTTACAAAATTACTAACAGCTCCCGTAAATAGCCAGGTTGCTAACCTCTAAATCACAGCAAGGTCAAAACAATTTAAAACAGTAGTGCCATTACTCTGAAGGAGTTAAGTGTTCTCCACTTCAGTCAATTTTATCAAACACTCTAAATTACATAAATGACTGTAAACGCGAAAGCAGCCGCTAAATTTAGTACCTGCATTGCAACATGCACCGTTGTGCAGTGGGAGGATGAAGGTTTTGTCATTAAGGACACGTTTTCTTCAGGTTATCAGCGAAATGTTAGAGTGATGATAACATGTTTGTTGTGTTTTCTGAAACTGCATACACGCGCAACACAAAATACAGAGCGGCGGCATCGCCTGTAGGAACTTCCTCACTTCCAATAACGTAAATATAAACATTGCAAAGAAGCGCTATAGTACTTTCTTTTTTCCTAATTGAAGCAAAAATAACTGAAATGTATACAACTAAACGAATGAGAAATGTCTGTGATAATTCTATAAACAGAAACTTTTAAAGTGCAATCCCACAAGAAGTGACAACAATAAGAAGCACTTAAATGGCGTATAATAACATATACAATTACACGGTATTGCATCTAATAATTTTCGCCATACCTTTATGCTTTTATTACATTTACCTACATTAAAAATTCACTCGAGTACGCATATACAAACGCTTACCTACATTGTATACATTCGCAAAATTTTACGACGCACTTCGTTTGATGAAAGTAATATTGTAATTTTAGCACATCTGGAATTGTAAAAATCAGCTCCTTTTATTATCGTTAATGGAGCAATAAATTACAAAGCGACATGAAAGCTGCAAGTCACAAACCAGCATCTGGACTCGGAGGTCATTAGCTATATTTCTGGACACCCTAAAGTGAGGTTTAGAAGATTTTTAATTTGTAGCTGCCGATTTAGAAGCACGAAGCTATTTATGTCATCCATTTAAATGCTTTTTTGTGTAGCTGCCCGAAATTACTTTTAATTGCAGGTAGCCAGATTTTATTGTGGAATATAAAAAATGTATTACTGATGCTTCTTTTTATTATGAGCCCATCTGTCTCCTAAGTCAAAAACTTGTGTAATTTCTTTTCAAGTAAAGCAAAGCCCCGAAATTAGGTCCTATATTTTAGTAATACCTTGTACATGACAACTGTATGCAAAATATTTTAAAATATATTTCATTTTTATAATAATGATGCCTTACTACTTTTGCTGTAGGTAGCAGGGGTCGTTGGTCTCTATGGATCTAAGTAACGTAGCGGTTAAGAATCTAATGCATGAAGAGTGAATGAGACGATGAGGGAGAATAATACATACTGTTGTGGTTGAAACTTGCAGAAGTTATTTACTAAGTGTATATGATTGATATTATTATTATTCAAATAAATGACTCTATCATTTCAAAGGGTTAGGTTTCTACATTCTAGCCAGTATCACCTTGATTTAATATACGTTTTTGAAAATACATTTGCTATCAACTTAAATATCGTGGTATCTTTTTAATAATTTACTAGTAAACGCTTTGAACAATATTCATATAAGCACTGAGATCGCTACAATACCGGACATTTTAACTAATGGGAACCAAATTCAAATATGGAGATCCAAACTCGCAATTTCGCAAAACAAGTTCGCTATTCTTCGATAAATTATTAGTGATTACGTAATTAAAGCGTTGTCCCCCGGTGACAACAATAACAAGAAGTAAATACACGTCAGGAACAAAAAACACTCAGATGACGTATCTGCCGAAAATGCACAAAACACCGACGTCACTTGCTAAATTCAATCTAAGGATAAACCTTCTTAAAATTTATGTTGTTTTTCCCATGGAAACTAGGGCTCATCTTGAAGCCCCAGGAAGTTCCCCGTTGCCTGGGTCCCTCTTTCTTCGTTGGTCTGCAGATACAAGCTGCTGATGCCTTGCAGAACGACTCCCCGACCGCTCTAAAACCCCCTCCAATTCAGTCATTTCCCTACGCCTTGGGCTCCAATTGCTTCCCACGAAGGTCGCCGCCTACCTCTAGCTCAAAGGGCTCCAATTACACTGCTCGAAGCTCGTACACAGCTTCGGAAAATCAGCTACCACTCGATGCACAACCTCTGCAGAGGTGCTACGAATTAATGCAAACTACTACAGCGTACCCAAAGGATATAGAATTAATTTTAAACACACTGAATTGGGAAAAGGGTATTTATTCATGTATTAATAATTATGTATTGGGGAAGCCAAATTAACTCCGTTTCACAGCTTGGCTTCCTTTGGGGGACCCTCGGCTCCAGGAGTGATACACTGTTATATAAAACAACACAGGACATACTTCAGGAACTATATTTATGATACGTAGAAAGTCTAAATTATTAAATACAACAAAATATGTACAAAAGTAGCTGTAGATTTAGTGATTTTATTTCTTACATAAATGAGTTTATTGTCGTTTTCATGAATTTTTTCATTTCAATAAAAACCTTTCTGTTGACCATTCTATAAGAATTTGGAAGGTGCATGTGTAACCGTGTAAACTAAGCAACAAATTTCTTACATCTAGGAATAACTGTCGTGCAAAATCTGAAACATAATATGCATATGAAGAACGTATGTATGTATGTATTTATCTTTGTTCGCTATCTCCTCCGAAGATACTGGACTGATTAAATTGCATGATAGCTTAAAATTTTGCAAATTTTTAGACTTAGATTGTACGCCGGTTTTTATTTAAAAAAAGTACGAAAAAGTAAAGTAAAATCAATTTATATTTAATTTAATTAAATCCTGTAATTAGCGAAGCGAAGTGTAGCTCGGGTGATTCACTAGTTAAATTAATAATGGTTATAAACTTGATCCTAATTCTTTTTATCTTCAGGCAATATAGTTTTGGCAGAGTATGTTTTTAGTAAAGACACTGAACTTCAAAATTGAAGTAAATAAAACAATATGTTTTTGCACATTTTATTTCGAGACTGTATTCTGTAAAGGAGGTTCCCCCTGCTCGAATTACATAAATCTTGGAGATAAAAACAAATTGCAGTCGCTGAGATTCGATCTCAGGCTTCCAGGTTCGCTCCCACGCGTTCAGCCAGGTAAAATTCGATTGCCGCCGATTACTACGCTGATGAGTTAGGTCGCTTCTGGCTGTATATAAGGGACGCGTCGATCACTGCATATTTTTATCCATTTTATCACATTCCCATTGTATCTGTTCGATTTTATTTTCACTAAAGGTAAAAACCTCAACTATGTGCAAATTATTTCTTTTATCTACGCCTGCTGTAAAGCAAAAATAGACAACATTTTCTTTTTTTAAGCTGCCCACCCTGTATTATTTGACCGAAAATACTTTTTGAATTATACCGCCAACAGACAGAAGAGCATATAGAAGGGCAGACAGACAAGCAAACAGACGGATTTGAATAAACGTGTTTTTCGTCATCTAGGGACTCTTAAGCGTGAAGATATGAAGAAATCTTGGAAGGTGGTTTTTACGCGATTGCAATACTTTCTTCGACTTTTAGACTAGGGAAGTAATAGTTGAAGTTTTTCATTGTACGAAGAAACTGAAGATCTGCTATCACTCAACGGTAATATTAATGAATTTTAGTTCCTCTAATTTTTACAACAAAGGCTTTGTATTCTGTATTTATAAAAAATTCGCATTTTGCGACAGCCTCCTCAACCACATCCTCAGCTTCAAAATCTACATCCATTTTTAGAGAGGGTTTTGCATCCATAGTCTCCTAAACATTTGCATTGTCATTAGCTTTATTTGCTAAATCGGAAACCAAAAACACAGAAAAATAGAGAAAAAGAAAAGTTTATTTACAATATAACGAGAGTACAATTTAAAGACACCACAAAAAGTCAAAAAACTGTGGTGTCAATATTATGTATGTATGTATTATTTGTAACCTCATTTACCTTGCGGTGTAGAGGCTGGTGCTTTATGCGCTGGAATCTGGCGGTACAATGCTCAACTTGCCCCGGATTCGGTATACAGAGTTGGAGCGCGCCTTTGGTGCTTGCGCAGCAACCATTGTGTGAGGTGTGTGTCTTGGTGATTTGTTGACCTTGTTACTCTATCTCTTAGGTCTGTGGTTTTGAGTAGAGCACAGTTAATTTGGTGCCTAACTGTATACCATTTTAATAGCATGGTTGAACATCTAAAACTACAATTTAAAAATTATGCAATATGAAGTCATTAGGATAGATTAAAATTAGTATAAACACACTTAAGTAATTGTATTATCTGTACTTTCAGAACACAGTTGGCTCAACATCAAAAATGTATAAATAAGAAAGTCATTAAATTTCGAGATGGGCCAATGCGTCGCACAATTGATTTTTACTTCCTTTTACAATCAGATCATTTAATTTTAAAAGAGTGTAGTAATAATTGTAACTAGAATAAAGTAATTTTGTTTTAATGGTAATAAAAATAACAAACAAAAATTATGTAGACGTATTTTAGAAAAACTTCTTTTGAATTAATAAAAACTTGAAATTCTGCCTTTATTTGTGAGAATAATTTAGTATAATACAAATAAGAAGGTATTAACAAATCTACGAGGTAAAAATAAGGGAAAATATAATTATGAAATAATACAAGTATACAGTCATTGAAGAGACTATGGAATATGGTTTAATTAGATACAAGTAAGCAGAATATAATAATATTTAAATGGAATTGGATGATTTAATCCTACAAGGAATAATTTATATTAATTACTGGATTTGGTGATTGCACGGAGGGCGAGTCGATCATTTGACGGGAGTTGCTGATGTGACTGATTGATTTAGATTGTTCTATTTGGTTGATTACTACAAAGTAGAAGCTGGGGAAAATAGAAGGTTACTTTGGGTACCATCTGTTAGTGGGAACTTACCAGGAAGCTGTTAGGTTGACAGTAGTATACAAGAATGTAAGGAACAGGACCATATCTGCAAGCAGCCAGGGTTTTAACAGGTTGGAGTTTGTTAGACGGTTGGAGGAGCATCGATGCTGGTCTGTTAATAAGTTGAGTTGTGAACGTCAGAAGCAGTAGTGTTTTGAGGTGACTAGCAGTAAAAATAAGAGGAATTCAGGTTGGTTTTAATTAGTTCTATAGAAGAATATTGAATAAAAAAACAATTAAATGAGTGAAATAAATATAACACAGTACTTACTTTAGTGAATTGAGTCATTGATTTGTGAGTAGAAAGAATATTTGTCATTTTTGGTTTGATTATTGTTTGATAGTTGTTTAAAGTCAAACTGACATTTAGTAGCAGTCAATAATTAAAAGTCATTATAAAATTAGAATATCAAAGAGCAGACAACTAGATTAACGAACCACCCCTGTTAAGAATCTCAAATGCATTACATTTATTAAACAGAATAATATATAAAATTTCAAATTAAATCAATCAATTTGAAGCAACTAACTGCGGGACTTGTAAAAATACAATAAGCCAAGCAACCACTCCAATATTGAGGTGGTCTAATAGTTTTATTGAGTCATGGACAGTTTGATAATTATTAATTCACTCTTGCCACGACGTTGGGCGTCATGTAAATGAGGTGGTCTAATAAGCTCCACGTTGGGCTTGCTATTATAATTGTGACTGATACCACCAGCAATTTTGATATTTTAATGCAAGATTTGAACTGGTTAAAATAGTTGCTGTATTGTAATTTTATTTATTACAAAATAAAATAGTATTATGCCTTATTTTGTATTTTATCTATCTGCAATTTCAATCTCAAAACGCTAGCTCAGTAGACATTCAATCTCTATTCAAAGGGGTGGTTTCCTGATAACTTGTAAAATGTTACCTTAAACTGGGTACGCCACTGTGCGCCCGAATTATATTCAAATACGCAGTCGCAAATATGAGCGCTGCTGTCAATTCACAAAATGGTTTGAATCTTTCAGTAAGGGTTTTGACTTTAAAAATTAAATTTGTGAACGCTCGAACAAGGTATTTATTTAAATTATAGTGCTTTGGCGGTTCTAATTCTCATTTGTTTCAGTGATTAATTTGTCTTACGACGTCAGACCGACGCCGCTTGAATGATTGCAATTGTTAATCTTTACCTAACCTCACAACTAGATTTTTGTTAATAATTGGAAAAACGCTTCAGCTGGAGGCTTGAATACTCCTGCTTCTTGTTCAAACCATATTAACCAAGTCCAAGTGACTTACATTTTAAATTAAATATTTTTACAAATAATTAAGTCTGAACAATTCTTACAGCTAAAATCTTGTCTACATTTTTTAATAGTCAAAATGTCTCTTGACGCCACTACACGTTTTATTAATTGCGTTGCTTGTACACTCGCGTAATTACAATGATTAGTTTTAAGAGTTCACTTTCTTCCAAATTGTGATTTGGTGTCCAACTGTCTTCTTTTCACTCGTTTCCTCTCCTATTTTGGTGTCTGCTTTTCTGCCTTGTTTTATCAAGTCATGTTTGCTTCTCACAATTGCAATTTTTATGCCTTTATGCCTGCCTTAATTGATCGTTGCAACATTATTCTTTCACTGCCTCATACCTTTTAAGAACTGCTCACAAATTGTATCTAATTATCTAAATTGAACTCTACGCTTCAATGACCTGCACATAGCAAACCTTTTTGTGATTATTTAATTTGGTTTGGCTATTCATTCTGCCCAAACCTAATGATTAATTGATTTGAAATTTGACTTCAAAGTAGAATAGGGACAGCTTTCCCCCACTCCTTTTAATTCGATTAAGCCACGCCCCCTTAATTCGCGGAATTATTCGCGGATTTCGCGGAATTTTCGCGGATTGACCCAATTAATTTCGCGGTTTGATCTAATTAATCACATATGAAGTTTGATATGTAATTTACATATGTGCTACTGATTAAATTACGCATTAGCTTCCGATTAAAATTACGCGTCGGACTTTGGCGGCCATCTTGGATTTCTGGCGCGAATATTTGAATTTGAAATTTCTCTGATTTTTTTCTAAGTTCAATTTTTTGAATTTAAACTTCCCGGGTGTCGGCCATCTTGGTTTTCTGCGCGCGCACTTATCGCGGCTGTCCTTTTAATTTTGAATTTTCGCGCGAATATTTGAATTTTAAATTTTTTTCTAAGTCCCTGTTTTGAATTTAACTTGTCGGGTGTCGTCCATCTTGGTTTTCTCACATTTATTTTAATTTAAAAAAAAGCTTCCTGCCATGACCCATGGCTGGAATCGAACCAGCGATCACAGCATTACGAGTACGAAGTCTTAACCAACTGGGCTATCGAAGCCATCGAGGTTAAAGGAATTAAACATAGTCACTTACGTGTCACGAGCCCAGCTTTAAACAAACTATTTTTTCAAAAATTCAGATTATAAGAACGGGAATGTGTATCTTGTGGTGTTAAATGACTTGTAGTAATTTAAAAAAAGTGTTTTTGCATTTGGATGTGCCATAATTAATTAATAATTTTATAATTTGTGCCTGCTATATGGCTGGATTAACGAGATTCTCATTGTCCCTACCTACTATTGGAAATTTCCACCAGAAACACAGTTCCAGAAGAATATGTTAGTTTTAAATAATGTGCAATTCAGATTTCCTTTGAATTAATGATTGGGATTTAAAGGGTTTGAACAGTATGCCCCTTCGCTGTTCGGTCGTTACATTTCCATATTCAAAACAAATTATTTTTTCGAATATATAAAATATAAGAACGGAATTGTGCCGTCTAGGGCCTTAGAAACTTGTTAATAATTTTTAAAAATTGACTTTGTAACTAGTTTTGCTGTAATTAATTCGTTTAATTTTATAATATGAGTGACGCTATCTCACTCAGTCCCATTGATTTTCTACAGCGTTCTCTTTTCCATCCCGTTTGCTACCTATGCGTAATTACAAAAGACGTTATCGCCCCAGGCAGACTTTCTATTTAGCCGGCGATTGTGTGTCATTCTCTGAAATCTGTACTCACGTTGCAGTTTTTGCTGGCTCGACTTTAAAATTTGGTCCTTAACAATTAACTACGTGCATAGAAAACAGGCTGGTTACTTTATTTTATATAGCGAAGTCATTTTTTGTACAATTTACACGCAGAACACAACTCGTTCTTTATGTTTACTTTAGAAACCCTTAACCCTTTTCAAATTTTATTTTTGTGTACGTGATTTGCGGTATATATAATTTTATGATTCATAAATTTGACCGTTGTAAAACGCCTGCCACAACTTGCACGGAAAACGCAACGGTTTTGCAAAGCATGTTGTGACGAACAGCGATGAGTGGAATTTTTAAAATATTGCCCATCGAACAGCGGAATAATTCTAGAACGAATCGAAGTTTTTATTTGTATAAAATGGCGGTCCGAACACGACGCTGCACAAAACTTGGATTTATAAGAAAACTGCATCTTGATTTCCATGGATTTGATTACGTCACGCAGAAGTCTTCTGTCTCACTCATCACAGTTGTTTTCTCTCTCTCTCGCATTTATTTAATTTAAAAAAGCTTTTGCGTCGGCCCTTAGTCGGATTTGAACCCTAGCCACATGTGAATAATTATTTTAAATCGCGAAATCCGCATAAATATATTACTATAAAAAATCGCGAAAAGTGTTGAGTAAATAAATGCAACGCATTGTAAAGCCGTAAAACTTTTAGTTATTGTACGTTTACAAGATGGGTCTTTTGACAAAGTGGAAGAACCAAACTATGCTATTGTAAATGTACAGATTTTTCACTGTCAATTTGTATATAACAACTTAATGTAAATTGGTATTTGGAACATTTTAACGAAAACAGCGACTTCTTTCGGCATAAACTGTTTCTTCTCACCACGGAACCCTATTTTATAAGTAAACGTCTGAAATTGTGTCATTATATCGATAAAAACTGCATTTTAGTTTAAAAAATTCCAGTATAAATGCAAACGGACGAAAATAAAAACGCAATTGACCACAAAGTAACATAATTTTGAATAAAAAAACACAATTTCGTTGGAAAAATGTTCTGTTTCACTTAAAATATTACAAAAACTAACATCATGTCACTTGAAATTATACAAAAAACGACATTTTTATCCAATAAGCGATAAAAAATACGCCGTCTCACATAAATTTACACAAAAATCGACATCATGTCACATAAATTACACAAAAACTGCCATCATGTCACTTGAAATTATACAAAAACGACATTTTTACTCAATACACGACGAAAATCGACATCATGTTACATAAACTATGCATAATTTTGCAAATGTTTTACACTTTTTTCTCTAACTTGTTGCAATTTTAGTAAGATTTGAATAAAAAACAGCAATTTCTGCAGCAATTTTAGTAAGATTTGAATAAAAACACAATTTCGCTGAAAAAGTTCTAACCAAAAACGACAAAAACAATATTTTTATACAACTTTCATTGAAAAAATCTTCTACCACAAGCATTTCTAGAAGCAAAATTCAAGCACTTTCGCTGAAAAACGTTCTGTTCCACATCAGCTCACATAAATTTTCACAAATATCGACATCATGTCACATAAATTATACAAAAACTGTCATTACGTCACTTGAAATTATACAAAATACGATATTTTTATTCAACACACGATGAAAATTGAACAAAAATCACGCAATCACACATCATATCACATAAATTTACACAAAAATCGACATCATGTCACATAAATTATACAAAAACTGACATCATGCCACTTGAAATTATACAAAAAACGATATTTGATTCAACATACGATGAAAATTGAACAAAAATCACGCAATTACACGCCATCCCACATAAATTTTCACAAAAATCGACATCATGTTACATAAACTATGCATAATTTTGCAAATGTTTTACACTTTTTATAAAATGCATCGCTCAAAATTAAAAGAAATAGCAATTTCGTTGAAAAATTTGCAAATGTTTTACACTTTTTTATAAAATGTATCGCTCAAAATTAAAAGAAATCACAATTTTTTAAATTATATCACACCATTATGAAATCGTAGATTGATTTTTTGAAATTTTACACTTTGTAGCTGTAAAATAACTTCAAATACTAATATTTTAGCTTTAGATTTTGTAATTATTTCAGATTCGTGAAAACAAAAGCAGAGTAGAACACTTTGTAACTGTAAAATAACTTCAAATACTAATATTTTAGCTTTAGATTTTGTAATTATTGCAGATTCGTGAAAAAACAAAAGCAGAGTAGAAATAAAAAACACAAACACTTTGTAATAAACAAATATATTGTTCTTATTTCGTATAATACTTAATAATATAAATATAAATGTACAGCTGAATGTCTTATTTTCTAAAAATTCGCTAGCAATTTACAAAACTGTAGTTTGAGGTGCACAACATTTCAAATTAAAAAGGTGCAAGTAATAAAATCAGAATTTCATTGTGTCATTTTAAAGTTTAAGATGCACCCAATCTAGAATTCCCTTCGTTTTTGGTGTTGATGACATCTGCCTTAGAGGCGTTTTTCTAACGGCCCTTTTTTGGAGGCGTTTCCTTATCGGCGTTCTTCTGACTGAACCTTTTTGATGTGGACTTGGATGAGTAGCTGGTGTTTTTAATTTATATTCTAAATCGGACTCGCAGTTATCAGTTTCCATTTCGTTTTTTCCTGTAGTACCAGTCGGGGTTGGCTTCTTTTGCTGTTTAGGTTTAGCTAGCAGCACATTAGCAACGTTAAGGTCTTTGATGTAATCAGCAAACTGTAGGCGTCCGGGTGGATTAATAGTTTTTCGAGGCCGCAGAGTGTCGTGAATTAAATCGACTATGTTAGACGCCGGTAAAATTTCACCCTTTATAGTAACGGTACCCTTGTGATCCCAGCTCACATCGCTTGAGGTACTCAAAATGCGTAGGAAAACTTCAGCTTTTTTCTTAAAAGTTTTGGGAAGTGTAGATAAAATAACGGCATTTGATAGGCTGTCACTGGTTGTTTCAATAGGTATTTTGATTGGCTGCCTCGCCTGGTTTGTGAAATGAAGGAATCGTTGTAACACTTGATTGTACTGGATCCATTTATCGTGATCAGTTAATTTGGACTTTAAAACTTTTTGCATTTCGTCATCAAGCTGTGATAATATATTTTTCTCCGCATCATCGCCAGACTTAAGACGTTGGACAAATTCCGGCGATACAATCAACATCTTCCGCTCTTTGTCCATTTTAGTCGAAAAGGAGCTCAATCGTTTGTTCTGGTAGAACCGTCGTGAATAAACTAGCTTAAAATCAAGACTTTCATAATAAATATATAAAAAATATATGACAGGTACGGGAATCGAACCCGTATTCTCTCTCGAGATCAGAGCTTGAATCTGACGCCTTAACCATTCGGCCAACCTGCCTCACTATATAAACGAGCACTCTCTGCATAATTAAGAAAACATATAGTTTAAAAGTCTTCTATTTGCAATTTCATACAATATTTCATATAAATTAAGCCATGTACAAATTTCTAAATCGGTTTTGATATATATTTTCTCGAAAGACTTGACCCTCAGCTGCCGTTTTATTATTTGTCGTGATGCGCCATCGCTGAATTTTACAAGTGCCATCCTGTCTGCGATGTGACGCACGCAGAGTTTCCATACCTTTTTATTTTAAAATTCTATAAAATCAGAGGTCCAAACTGCTGCCGCATCAGGTAACAGAGTACAATGGTTTAAAACGTGTTAGTGCGGCAACATTTGCCTGTTCTTGTTTTTTGCATTCAATGTAGTTACGACCAGATATTTATATGAACAGTAAGAATACGCGAGGGGAAAATATCATAAAAGATTGCTATAACAATGGAAAGCCTTCTACAACAGCAAAAAGTTTCAGAAAGCCATACAGATCAGTAAGGAATACAACACTGCATCTAATAACTATTTACACTACATTTAAGACTAAAGAGGATACTAGCGGCGATAAACTGTAGTATAACATGGATAAATCGTGAATCAGTCAACAGATAATGGAAACGACATCTAATAAAGACAAAAAGAAGCAACAGTGGAGGCGGTAAATCCTCTTCTTGGTATTTTGCCACTTTCTAGTTTCCACTTCCACTTGACCACACAAAACTGCTTTAGTTCCTCCACCGCTATCGATTGTAATCATTCAACTAACAATTCAAAATGTATCAAAATTGTCCGGAGCGCGTTAGTTACAGCATGATAATAAAAAGCGGAGGAGATGAAGTAGTAATAGCAGAAGTATGAGACGTTTTGCAATAGTTAAATTAGTCTTTTCCAGTTAGAACCTTTGTGCATTGTAACTGTCTTCATATATTTTCCTACAGTAGTAGTTTTCGGGGATGTTTGGATTTGACATTCGGCCATTTAAAACAATGTTGTGTGCGTCAGGTTTGCTATGTATTTTTGAGTACTTTTCATAGATTTGCATTTAGATATCCTCTTTTGAAAATTTTACGGGCGCAACATCAGTGCAAGACCATTTTCCGGTTCTCATTGTTTTGGAAATTTTTTAGTCTTAAATGTACCTGCGATGTTGCAAAGTGAATTCTTCGTGACTTCTTTTTGTGATGCTTCTATCACTTTGTTGAATTACTGCACCCATCGGTTCAAACTAGGATTTGATAGTATTTGGAGGTAAATACCTTGGTCGCCCGAAGTCGCTGCATCTTTATTTTCATGTGGTGTGACGTTTGGTCGAATTTACTTTCAGATTCCCTCTATCATTTTCAAACAACCCCGATGTTCTACAAATTATCGTTGAGAGTACTTAATAGATTTTCGAAAGCTGAGAAGTTTTACAACTATCCGTTGAGATAATATCACGAATCCGTTCAGGCTCGAAAGGATTTCTCCGGGGCATGAGGTTGGCGAGTTGCAGGTCAGGCGTAATCTATCTAATGCCTTTTTTATATTTTGAGTGGCACCCAGCACTGTACTTCCCGCTGCGTTCGAAGTTGGACATCTTTCTGGATCACGTTTTTTATGGAGGTTACTTATTCTAAATTTCAAATTCATTTTAATTTTGTAAGTAATAATCATCCGTTAGTTGTTTACCAATTTTGCATATTTGAAAATTTGTATCTAGTAACAATTCGCAATTGTTTACCAATTTCTGTATTTTCTGGATTTATGCTGAACTTGTTAATTATTAAGAATAATAAACGATAATTTCACTATTATATGCGTACTTCTCGGTGATTGTATGAATATTTTTATTTATTGTAATAAATATTATCTTATATTCGACGATTGCGACGCGATATGTGGATTCTGAATCATTTAACAGCTTTTTAAAGTGCCAGCAGATGCTCACTTCACCCGAATCGATTCCGAGCGCTTCTATTTAAGGAACTCCTTTTTTGCTTGCATAATTTCCGCATAGCAACTTTGTCCATCGAATTTTGTAACTGTTTAATTAATTCCCAAGTGTGTTTTGTATATATACATTTGATGTTACGTATATATTACCCTTACTGGCATTAAATTTTTAATTGTTTCATTAAAATGTTGTAGTTTTAATTAAATCCGGCGTTGCTGCTGTACGATAACTGACGCCCGTCTGTTTAGTAATGCTCAAGAACCGTTTCGTTAATCCAACTTAAGGCCCAAAGTAGTCGAGGAGGTCGAGCTGGCCAAGGGCGTGTCCTAGGAACTGTAAATGGTGGGACGCCGTGTGTATCAACACAGTTTCTTGGAAGTTTAAAGCTTGCGATAGTTAAACTTTCGCATTGAATGAACAGTTTTCTTAACCACGGGATGCCCTGTTAAAACATTAGTTATTTATGAATGACATGAATTTAAGGAATTCAACAGCAAAATCTGTTCTGTATTTCCAAATGTCTTTGCAGATACCAGCTTACTCTAGTGTACCACCCTGAACTCTAATCCAACATGTTAGAATTACAATTTTTGACCAACATCGCCACGTGTAGTTCCTTCACCAATTTATACAAACGCTGTATATCCTTTATCTAATCGACTTGTCTGTCCGTCCGTCCGTCCGTCCGGGACGCTGTTTCGGCAGCCAAACCGTAAGAGATACAGAAAAAAGTTATGAAAGTTATATGTTTGGAATGGTCATGTCAACTCAGGAACCGAATTTCAGTCACGTGACACTTCCGGTTTTCGAGAAATCACAAAAAGACCGTTTTTCAAATAGAACGCGTATTAAATAAAAATGTTTCAGTAGCCAAACGGAGCTGCGACCCTCTGCGCCTTAACGTCGATCGGTTAGGCAACTACTTTGACACCTTCCAGGTCTGGGTACAGTTTTTATTTAATACGCGTTCTATTTGAAAAACGGTCTTTTTTGTTTTTTTAAATGAGACATTTGTCTCACTGGATTGCTTGTACGTCTATAATTTCATATAGCACAAAACCAAAATTCAATTTTCAAGGAGCATTATTATAGTTTGCAGCTATGTATGAGACTTGCACAAAGATTGGTTTTATTAACGGGTCCATGCTTATTATCAGCAAGCCACGGACTAGTTCCTAATTTATGAATGCAACTACGTATGTACTCAAATGTCATAATTGAAATTTGATTTTTAAGTGACTTCTAGTTGCATTCAGAAATTAAGAATTATTCCATGGCCATACCAGATGAAAATTTTTGATCATACTTTAGTTATTTTTAAGCTTCAAGTTCATATTCGATCAAAATGTGAGACTAATTCTTAATGACATTTCCCTCTGCCACGTTTGAGACCGTACCAGAAAATATTTAAATAGATAGGACACGTTGACACCAGTAATACATTAAAATTTAATTAGAGTTACATCTACAAAACACAACATTGTGTCCTAGAAAGAGCATGCTATTCTCATTATTCTATAATTAGCAGTTTGGTTTTATCAACTTGCAACACGAATAATACATAAAAAGTATAAGTAAGTAGTGGTCGTATTTTCTTCTATTTTACAATATTCTAATTATTACCAGGAACTTTGTGGATGGCAAGTCAACATACGTACTGTCAAGCTAATTAGCTCCACTTTATGTGCCCAACTTATGTTACGATGACTCGACCACGTTGTAACGCCTATGTTATGTTATAATTGTCTTACACCTTTACTTTAGTTTATTCTCAATCAATTCTTTTTAAAATTGAATTTTAATTAATTTATTTTTCCTATTTTTATTATGGATAATCAAAATTATTTACTGCTAGCCTCAGCAGAACACTTGACTGGATATCACGTCGGATTCTTTATAATGTAGATTGCTTATATTCTGAAACTTGATGTTCTTATTTTATATCACAACTCAATACATCTGTCAACTGACACTTCAAACTAGTTTTGAAAAATCAATTACAAATACTTTCTCGTTACATTTGTCATTCCACAATCTCAAATGGTAAGTACTCCCTCAATTAAAATTAACTCACTTCACTCTTTATTTTCTTTCAGTTCTTATTTTAAATACCTGTATTCTGTTACTGGACTTAACACTCTCCTCTACCAAACTTCTTCTTCAACTGACAACCAACTACCAAGGCATCCAGAATCCGGATCCAAATCAACACAGGAACCCAGGAAAAGCAGTTCGCCACAGGAACACACGAAAACAGCTCGCCTTTTTAAACAGCATTCACATCTCCACCTCAGTATGCATCCAAATCGACCTCAGCTGTAGATGTGTTTACTCTGATGCTCAACTAAATCACAAGTATGAAGCCTGCTACAACGCGGTACCACGAACGTTGACCAGATGCAAGCCACAAAATGTCACTTGAGAAGCCCCACAAATACGCTCATTCTGCTAATAATGTCGATGTAAACCACTTGCTTTGTAAACCATTCCTTGTTATCCAATTCAGTCGATGCAATGTAATTCCACAATAAACTCAATTCAGCATTCCCTTACTTTCATTTGCCTTTGCAGATTATAACTGTATTAGATTGGTCTTCTCACCACATTCTAATTTGCATCCATCTAGACCAGGGGTCGGCAACCTGCGGCCCTTTGCAACTTTTTGCGCGGCCCGCCAAAGCACTAATATAACTTTAGGAAAAATCAACAAACTTAGAGCGCAAGCGTGCCGAAATGTGGCCGGTGACAAAAATGCGCGACAAACAGAAGCATAGTGGGAAACCTATTTTACTGCGCAAGTTTAATCCCCACTCCCCAGCGAATACGACGTCTCGCTTAGCAAGTGTAGCATTCTTTCTAGTGATGGGCATAATCGAATGATTTCAATAATCGGAATGTTCCATTTCGGAATGTTTATAAAATCGGAATATCATCCGATTATTTTACATTCCGTAAATGCAAGCAAAAGGGAAAACGAGCGAAATAACAACAAGCGGAAAAAAGATGAAGTGCGTGCAAATTTACGATGAGAGCACTCGCCGTCGCGCCGTAAGCCTTTATCTGCGTTGGCATCTATTGTTTGGGTTTGTAGGACGGTCAGTAATAGCTATTTACGTTATTAGACCGGTAGCACCATTTTTATGACCGCGCCAATACTTTACAGGTCGAATCGTAGAGCGAGACCTGTATGTTTGGCAATGCTAGTTAGCAATGCAGTATCCTAAAAAACAATTTATGAGTTTGAGTAGCACAGTGGGATATGAGGAAATAAAATATTTTTTCAAATTATTACAGTAGTTACGTTAATAGACTTTCGGAAAATGGTAGTGATATTTTAAAGTTTAATAGCACATAAAGTACATAATAGATAGTATAAAACAATACTTGAATTTGAAGTCTCTAGGTGTACTATCTAATAATTAATCTATGAAATACCACTGCCATTAGTGCCATTCACGTATCATACACGTGCGCACACGGCGCGACCCGTCGACATTCGCCAACCAGCATATAGCAGTCAAGTGAGTCAATACAACATTCCGTATTCCGTTCAGTTCAAATTGACATTTCGATTTCTCATTTTGTGTTCTGAATAGTAAAATAATCGAATTCCGAAAGTTCCGAATTTTGTGCACCGAACAGTAAAATAATCGAATTCCGAAAAGTTCCGAAATAATAGAAACCTTCCAATTTTTTAAACGATCGGAAACTTTCCGATTATTCATTCCGGATAGGCCCATCACTAATTCTTTCATTTCGCCAGTTTGCTACTGTATGTTCATATGTGCGTTCATGTTGACAGCCGTATGACGTTTCACTACAATATTTTATATTTTTTATATTTATATATTTTATATTTACATATTTATACATATTTAATTGGAATTGTATTTTCTTTTTTTTCCCTTTTAAGAATTGTAAAATTTTTGTTCTCTAACATTATTGTTATTATAGCATGTCAATAAAAAATAAATTTTTTCTATATTTATTTTTAATAATATTTATACTCGTATATGATATAAAAGCACTATTTAAGTTACATTTGAATGTGCGGACCGCATAAAAAAATTTATTTTAAAAATGGCCCGCCGTCCGAAAAAGGTTGCCGACCCCTGATCTAGACGGCTAATCTTCTTCTTTTAACATTTTACTTTTTATTCTTTTTCACCACGCCAATTTTATTTCCAATTTTAACCTTTTTATTTACCAAAATATCTTTTTAAAAACTTTTATAAAGGGGTTTATTTCTTAATTTCAAACGCTACAAATTGTATTACATCATTTTTATCATCAAAAATTTTTATTCTAATCAATAAACTGTATCCTTAGCGATCTAGCTTATTTTTTACAGTCCAACACACTTGAAGCTTTATTATATGTCTAATACCTACTATGTTAATTAGTATATTTCGAAAAATTTTTTGTTATTAACTTCCATTTTCATTTCAGATATTAAGTTAAGTTAAAATCCTATTATTTCCCAATTAGTTTCATTTAATTAAATTATAAATTCTATGTCCTTTCTTTTCTAAATACATCTTAATAATTTTGATATCCATTTCCCATCTAAATTCATCTTTATAATTTTTAATACTGTATTCTTTTAATCTTATTAATCTGATTTTTAAACCTCTCTACTGATACCATAACAGTACATTGTTATAAAAATGTAGCATCGCCATGTTTATATTTATATTATAATTAGGCACATGTATTGAAGGTAATACACCTAAAATTTTAAACTTACTTCTTACTCCCAATACAATAGTTAGAAATACCTCGAGAAAACTAGGCTAGCAACATCATGTAACGCTTCCACCATCGTTCTAGTTATACGAAGAGACACTTTCGGTATTTCCTAGCGCCTCTTTTAAAAGTAGTTTCGATAGCTGTCTTTAATTTCGACATACGTGTACGTCGGTATCGGTTTCCATGTATCTGGGAAGAGACATGACAGACACTACTCGAAGCCAATAAATGAAATTCTAAATTTCAAGTTTTTTTAAAATAAAATTAGAAAATCTTGCACTGAAGCTATTGGATTTTTCTTTTCCTTGCTTTCTATAACCTTAGAACCTGTTATAAAGTACCCTAAGGCATATTCTGTACATAGAAGTCGCTAGGTAAGAGTTGACAGGTTTTTCATTTAATCCCAGCCAGAAACAGAAGAACTTGCATGTCCGCAGGTCGCTTGGAAGTCATCTTAAGCTGTTCGTCCCGTTGATTAATGCTTGATGCGCTATTTGAAACTTATACGAGTGAAAGCTAAATAAATTCTCGTTTAATTTCAGCACCCGTAATTTTCAGTGGCACAGGTAATCATAGATTACATCTGCGATACGTCACAGTCCCAATCGTCAAATAGAATTTTCACAATTTCCATACAGCATAACCTGAATTTTCCGCACATTTCACGGAGGCGCTTTCCAAACAAAACGGAGATTAAGTTGCGAGATAAAGAAAAAATAAATTGCTCGCAACACGTGTGCCTAATGTAAATGCCAGCCGCCCTAAGTTATTTGTTCTGATTATACCCAGTAAGGGTTTATACAAGGTACACTCCGCGCGCCTTCAGTAAATATTAATGCAGCGTTAGAAATTGTTGTGTTTGCTAGGTTTCGGCTACTAAATAGTTTACCGTGCGACCCTCCGCGAAATTATATAAATGGACCAACTAATTCCCAGCGAATTAAGTTGTTGCTCAGAGGCGCTGTTTAAGGATTTAGGATTCTTCCGTTCGTAGCCGATGGCGGATCCTGCGTGAATACTACATAACGTAATTAGCCTATGAATGGAACTAACCGGTTTTTAAGTGCAGCCGATGAAAAATGGGAAAATAATTCGTCTTCCGGCCGCACGATTATCAGCAGATCTCCTGTCGTCGTTGAACCTTTCGAGTCCTTGCCATCGAAGAGGTGCCCTTAATACTCGCGTCGAACCCGTCGATGCGCTGTTGGTATTTCCATAAAGGCCAAGCCGAAGTAATTACGACACCCCTAATGTGATTTTTCATCACCCCGAATGATTTCTTGACGGCTCGTTTACATAATTTCATCATTCATCATGTTTGAATTTGACAAAGCTCGCTCCACTTAGAGCGGCATAATGGATGAAAAAATGCGTTGGAAAATTACAAAATGCTCTATCTGGAGGGTTACATTAACGCAACCTGCACTTTGCGAAGCGTTCTCCGGCCATATTAGTACAAATGGTGCGGACAATTACACTCTCCTTGCGATCCTAATTATGCTCGATGCGCCCGCTGCGCCTGATGCATCTGTTGGGGAAATAATAACACCAAAATTGTATGAAAGTTGCCTGCAATGGGTCTGACGCGATTTCCAGGGCATTTAGTCATATTTCATGCAGCAGGTACTCTCGCAGACTAGCTGAAATAGTTGTAGCACTCTAAATGTACCTAAATTGTACGTTAATGGAGAGCTGGGAACTGGATAGAAAAAGAGTTTTAACATTTGGAAGAGATTTATGTCTACTAGTGGATAGATGATAAATGATTGAGCCCACGCTAACCCATGAAAATCTTGATCTAGTCCTTGCAACACATATTTTAAAAATGGTATGTCTGGTTGTTATTGTCGAAAGTTCCATGGGCTGAAAGAGTGAGAGAAGAAGAACACGAAAGAAAAGATAAAGGCTAGATACTTTTTAAAACATGCTTTAGACATATCCTCAGTAATAGTAAGTGAAAGAAATATAACGGTTGCTTACGATGTGGAAATGGGAGGCATATGATATATTGATATGAAAAACCATCCACCATTCATATATTGTCTGTCATTTTAGTTGAACTGTAAGTGTATAAAACTTCCCATTCGATAGGTTTCAAAGTTCCTATCTTTCAAATGTAGTGACGCTATATTATTGTAATTGGTAATTTTAAACGGCTGTGTGTGGAGCATGTCCTCTATTTTCATGTTGGCACATTTTTGGGTACCTTGAAAATTTCAGATTGGCACTTCGTTCATGTTGGGCACTTAACTTACTTCAGATTGCAGCAAATGTTCCGATGGTCTTTCTTTTCAGTTTTCCTGGTCACAATTAACACTACAGACCTAGACTGAAGCTTGAAAATAGACACAATCGCTTTTAACATGTTTCATATTTCTGGCTGGTTATTCTCGCCTCTTACCTCTTGCTGTTGTGTGTGTGTGTGTGTGTGTGTGTGTGTGTGTGTGTGTGTGTTTGTGTTTTTCCTGTTCTTTGTATTTCTTGATGGATTGATCTCCTCTAGGCTGTTTCGGGTCTGCCACCTTTTCAGCTTCCTTGGGGGTTCCATTCCAGAGCGATTTTGACTATGCTGCTGGCTTCCCTCCTCAAACATGTCTAATACATGACAATTTCCGTTTCTTAATTTCTGTTTGTTTGATCCATCTCCAGAGCTCGGTGTTAGTCATAAAATCTGCCCATCAAGTTTTAAGCATCTTTCATAGCCATCTGTTTAAAAATTATTTGTTTAAAGTTACTGTTGTTTTCCATGTTTTACATCCGTATAGAAGTATGGATGTGGCATTGGTGGTGAACACTATTTTGTTATTGAGTGTTAGGTGTGTGCTGTTCCATTTTTTTATTGTTCCGAATGCTACTCTAGCTTTCCTGATTCTGTGTTCCATGCCCTCTTGTGTTCCTCCAGAATTCATCCACGTTACTTATCGACTAGTTCTCGAAGTGGAATCGTTGATTGTTGGTGCAGATCCCTATTAACTTTGTTTTTCTGATGTTTATTTGGAGACCTATTAATCTGGCATGTTCAACGAGTAACTTTAATTGTGTTTGCATGTCAAGGAATGTATGTGCCAATAAGCATATATCATCTGCATAGTCTAGGTCAGGCGTGGCGAACCAATGGCACGCGTGCCATTGATGACACGCGGCAAAATAATTTGGGCACGGCCTTAATTAAGGAATTTAGGTACCTCATCGAAACAATTTATTTTTTCGTCTACATTTGAGGTCATAATAACAAAGTTCATTGTGAACAAGGCTACCGGTGCCGGAACGGCAACAGCCTGCGCGACAGAGATAGGTAGCTTTCACGCGAATTTCTGACCAAACGAATGAGAGTGAGCTACGGAGTGACCTAGCGCGGGGGACGCGGAGGGGCGCTGTTAAGCTTAGTTTGTAGTTCGCATGCAGTATTTGAAATAATTAGTTCGATTTTACTGTAAGCATTTATTTTGTAAGTTCTCCCCTGGATCGTTAGGCAGCCCTATTCACATTTATTTTTAAATATTGAATAAATTTTCCCCTGCGTAGCTAGGCAACCCTATTTTCATCTTGTGATAACATTTTTCAGCAAATTACAGCTATGTTGCTAACAATTTAGACCACTCTGCATTTCAATAGTTTTTCTGGTGGTCCGTTTCTAATTTTTGGGAGATTTTGATAACCTGAGTTGAATTGCGTGTGGTAGTATTTCTCGTAGTGATGCAACCTAAAAAAACAATTCGTTTTTTTTAAACCTGTTTTTTTTTTGTAAAAAAACAAGCGGTCTGGTTTTTTATTTAAATGCGTTTTTTTCAGAATTAAAGTGTAGTGAATAACAACAAGTAATTTGTTTGGAAAAACAAAAACAGATATTTTTAAATAAAAATAATACATTTCGTAGGTAAAGTGAATTATAGCATTTATAATAACCAAAAAAAGCAAATATTTCTAAAGAAAAATAGAAACATAGCCAAAGTGGATATACAGGGTGTTAGGGAAGTCGACTGAAAAATTTCTAGGGGTGAATCCTTGGGCCAAAATATGATGATATAACTCAACTTACCTATATACAAAGTTGCTTAGTTTCGCCGCTAGAGGGCTTTAAAGATGATTAGCTTTTTTAATTTTTTCAAATAAGTCGAAAAATCGTTGATGGATTTTATTCATTTTTTGGCCATGCGTTTTTACCAGTAAACTTAAGCATTTTGTGGCATAAACCCTAATTTCAAAAATTACAGGGTGTTTAAAAACTTTGTCACAATTAATTATCCATCTAATGTTTTTTTATGGATAGCTACTTTAATTTATAAGCTATTTCCTCTCTTAAAAAAATTTAGTTGGGTAAACGGTTTAGCCACAAAAAATATTTTCTAAATCCCTACAAGGCTGAATCAGTAATTTTAACTTAGCACTAGGCTTTTGTAGAGATTTAGAAAATATTTTTTGTGGCTAAACCGTTTACCCAACTAAAATTTTTTAAGAGAGTGAATAGCTTCTAAATTAAAGTAACTGTCCAGAAAAAAAATTGGTAGTGATTATACAGGGAGTTAAAACATTTAAAAAAGCTAGTCGCTTTAAATAATTGGGGACCTGCGTTCGAATAATGGGTAATAATGCGGTTGTCTAATGCGTGATGCTCACCACATCACCACGTGTCATGAATTTGACACGCGACAGCCGGGTGTGAGAGCGAGAATATGGAAGCTCTGACCTTCCTTGCAGGCTAAGCTCCTTCATGGGGTGTTAGTGCCTCACCATTATTATTATTAATAATTTTTAAAGCCCTCTAGTGGCTAAACTAAGCAACTTTGTATATAGGTAAGTTGAGTTAAATCGTCATATTTTGGGACAAGGATTCACCCCTAGAAATTTTTTCGTCGACTTCCCTAACACCCTGTAGAAATTATAATAATGCAGAAATTACTCTCTAACAGACATGGCTGACTCCTCAACTGACTCGGAGTCAGTATCCATGCAGTTTACGTCGCCCATGTCACTGTCTGATGAATCGCTAACGTAACTTGACTCGTCGATCAGGTCGACAGTTTCAAAGCTGGGTCCAGCTTAAAGCAACTTTCAATAGGGGTGGGTACTTACAAAAACATGCCGCCAATTACAAAAATGAATAAAAAACAAAAAAAAACAAAAAACACAGCTTTTTCTGTTTTTTTTTCTAGGTTTTTTATTCGATTTTAAAAAAACGCGTTTTTTACATCACTAATTTCTAGACCTTTTCCATCCCAGCCTTCGCTTAATAAGTTGGTTGCCTCTCGGCTTCGTGTTTCACCAGCTTAATTATAGCTTGGTTCATTTGTGAGGGAGAATTTGGAAGCAACGAAAGCCCACTGAACGTTAGGATAATTATTTATGGTTGCAATCCTTACGTTCACTACGTTCTTGCGGAATTTTAGGGCCCACTTCCGTTGTTTGCACGGCACTCCAGGCTGTCCGCCACCTCCAGGTTAGTCTGCTTCAGCTCCCGCCTTTTAGCTTGGTTATGTACCTTGGAATAAGTATTTTTAGCTTATTTCTTCCTGGAATTATTTGATGGCACGTCATGGCCTCATTAACCATTTCTTTAGAAAAAAAATGGCACGTAGATCAATAAAGGTTCGCCACCCCTGGTCTAGGTCATGTAGTTGTTGATTTAGCCCCCGTGTGATTTCATTGTGTTGGGAGCATGTACAGTTCATTATCCAGTCCAATGCAATATTGAATAGAAGAGGGGCAGCCTTGTTTGACCGCTCGAAGTATAGGAAATTTGTCGCTAGCCTTTCTCTTATGTAATACGTTACAGTTGGCATCAGTGTATAAGCCTATTTTTAGGTTTATCAGTTTTGGGGGCACACCTATTAATTCTAAGATTTGCCACAGTGATATTATATTTTACCCCTTAAATTACCACGCGGATTCTTGGGACCCCAGAGACATTGTTTTCCGTCTCATTTGTTTAACAACTTTTCTTAAATTATTTCCGTTTATGTAAATTTTCTTTACTTGTCCTTTAACAAAATTCTGGCCTCACTCAGCAAATTTTTTTTTTTTTTAGAAAAGTGCAAATATGGATCCGGGGTCTCATTGAGACCCTAGGCAATCGCTTAGGGAATCATACATATTATCGACGATATCCGCTTTAAGTGCCGTTAAATTAGTTGTTTAACAGTTTAGCCGCCGGTATACCATGTGCTCTGTGAATATTAGCAAACACGATGCTTTATTGTTGAGTAAATACAAAAACTTACTTACCGTATACCGGGTGACAATGAGACCAGAGCCATGCCTTTATCTCCCTTACTTATGAATGAATTTGAATGAAATTATATACAAGGATGCTAGACATAATTTTGTATTGAAATAAAAGTACAATTAAATGGCCGACGGAAATAACACTAACTTTGATTTTTTAAATGGATCGTCCTATATATTTTATGTTTTTTTGCAATCTGCCCAATTAGCTTAGGTATTACACAGAACTATTAAAAAAATAATTTATTAATTATTCTTCAATTTTAGATAAAGATAAAGTAGTGCATGATGCATATCGTTAGATTGGTAATTAAATTTTCTATTTAATGGCAAAACGGCCCTTGGTAGGTGCCATTTAAAAAAGTGACTTTTTTAAAAAACGTCTTTAGCAAATTTTGTACTTTCATTAAGGGTTTGTTATTGACTTCATTGATAAAATAGTTATTATTCTTAGTTGCTAGAGTCAATTAGAACAGTCTTCTATCGTAAAAAACAAAAGTTGAAAATAATATTTTTTTGTTTGAAAAAATGAAAATTTAGCGAAACTGGTTAATGTAATTTGACTTGTAGATTCCGAACAACATAAAATATACAAGGTGATTCATTTAAAAAATCAAAGTTGGTATCATTTTCAATGAAACCGGAAGTCGGCCATTTTGACTATATTTATCGGTCAATCAGAAATTATCTCTAGTATCTTCATATAAGATTTTATCCAAATCGATTCATAAATAAAGAATATATAAGCATGGCCTTGTTCTCATTGTCACCCGGTATACACCAATTTGCTTCTTTTTAGGTAGGTAAATATTAGAAAAATGTCCAATTAATTATGAGACAAATTACCCTCTTGCAAAGATATAATAATAAAAGTACTTAATTTCATAAATATGTACGGATTCATAGAAGTAAGCCAATATTTCCTAAATTTTGCATAGGGCAGTAATTGTACATTATTTTTTTATTGTATTTTGACGTATTCATTTGGAACAGAAAAGGTACTTTACTCGAAGAAAAATATCTTCTATCTACTCATGAGAGTTCATTGGTAGATTGAAGGTTCATTTTAAGTCTAAAATCAAGCCTATGTCTGAAATTGGCAAAATATATTCAAAATTTCTTTGGGATCCTATAAGGACCCCACGCAGTGTTTTATGGAATGTTTCAAGCGTACGTAAAGAATCGAAAGCACGTTTAAAGTCGACAACAATCATGTATAGTGGACTTTTACATTCTAGGCTTTGCTCAATAATTATTTTAGTGGTCCGTACAAGCTCTATTTAGTCTGAAACCAGCTTGCTCAGATCTTATATTTGGCTCCACATGTTGCATTAGCCTGCTGTTTATAATATGTGCCATAATCTTGTTCACCATATTGAGCAGTGTAATACCTTTCCAGTTACAGCACTTTGAGATTTCGCTCTTCTTCGCATGCTTAACTTTATTTACTTGTTTCCATTCATTGGAGATTGTCTCCCATACATCTTCAAAAATCGGCTGTAAGATACTTGTTGTACAATTTGTACCTCCTTCAAGGAGTTCAACAGGTATCAGATCTGCTGTTATGTATTGACTATTACTTCGCCAGCAGTTTTGAGGCCGATTGCCATCTTAGATACGCGATAAATTCATTGTTTCGAAAGGTTTAACATAGGGAGATTTTTTGTGGGCCTCCTCTATGAACTGTTTTCAGCTCTCTTTAGACTAATACAACTAATACAGTTTTATGTCATATTTCTGCTGGTGCAAAAGTTTCCAAATGCGACGTGAGGAAGGCAGGTCAGGATCTTCTTTGCTATATCACCATATTCGTGTATGACGTCTAGAGTTCACCAGCTATTATGGCCATAGCCGTTATTAGAACCCTATTTGGCTTACCAAGTTTGAGTTATCCGGACGACACCTAGTGCGTTCGTTTTAGTTTTAATTACCAGAAGCGTAGCGATATTTATTGTTTGCGACTTTGTTTTTCTTTTATAATGATTAACTTATTTTAAATAATTTTGCAGTCGTTTATTTCATTGCTAAACGAGTAAACGCGTTCATTTCGTTTGGCGCAGATAACGTCCATCGAAAGTTTGCTAGAAAGCGAGAATTTTCATTAATTATGAATGCCCTCCATTCTGGCGAGGCTATTGCGATAAGCGTTGCGTAACGCGTATTACACTAGAAAGTAGCTTTTTACAAACGCCTAAAGCGAATGAAACTCGGTCAGTGTAATTTCGCCTTTCGATCCCAGCACCCATGTAATCAATTCTTTTTGCTAGTATATTTTCCGCATGCTACTTATTATTACGAGTTTTTGCAGAAAAGCATATTTTAATAATTTAACTTCTAAAATTTAACTCCCTGAATTTCGCGAACGCGATTTAGTCAGTTTTTATGTATAGTAACAATAACTTTCTGAGTTGCTTTGAATATAGCCAACGCCTTACACGCTAGTGACAAGTTCTAGAACTTGCTGCAATCACTGACACCCGGACGTATGCGTATAACACAATTATTGTTATCTTCATAGCAACGGCAATCATCCTAAGGTGGGGAAGAATTTGAAATAAAGCGATGGCAAAGAATACTTACGTCTCCAAGTGTATATACGAGAATTGTTAATCGTACTAATTTTAAAGCCAAGTTTTCCTATAATGTTGGTGGAGATGACTCGCGAGAAAACGACTCCTATGATTTTTGGAGATGGAAGCAGAGATTTAACAAAATGCTTTAAGAAAAAAGTGAAGCATTTTCAAGGAAAATATTATTTCTGTTTGCTTCAAACTAAATGATCCTGCAAGCCTATACTACAGAGCAAAGGTGAAATGCATAGTCAGTGGAAAACCGTTGGAACTAGAGGCTGCTGAGAACAAACTTAAACGTCGAGCGATTCGTACGCCTGAGAGTAGCAAACGAAATTGCAGATATTTTAGCGTTGGCATATCTTGCTGGGTTACCTTAAATATTTAAATTTCGCATCATACTTCCCGCCGAAGAAACAAACAAGAATACATATTTTCGTTCCCTTCAGCGGTCGTGCCGTTTTAAGGCGTGGGGCATCAGTTTTTCAGTCTTGTACTCGTCCTCAAGCAAGGAGGTTACTCGCAGAGCGAGCGTGTTTACTATGTCACATTCTATGTGTATTTTATTATAAAAAATTCAGTCATGTTTATGTATGGTATAAGCATCAATCAGATAAATGTGAAAGTAAACTTGAGTTAAAAGCGTCGCAGACACCTTCAGGCATGACCTTTTACGTCTCCGCGGAACTGACTATTATACAAATTCACCTGCGTTTTCACAGTAAGACCGTGCCCATTTCCCACTGTAACAGGCCCCATGGATCTTTTATTCTGTTATATTGAAAATGAGTTTTCAAGTGTAACAATCTACTTCGTATGTTTTCAAATATATGAAATATGAAAAACGCTTCAATTAAATAAAGAATCCTTCAAGCTCTGAGTCGATTTTTAAATAAAATTGTCATGCACCCTTTATTACAGGCAAAGCAGCCTTTTTGCTTATTAGGATTCGACCGCAGACCATAGAAAATTCGGGTGGCCATTAAATTAAAGTAATAAGTCTCTTTTACATAAAATAACGTTTATTTCCCGCATCTTTCTTTGTCGAAGCTCCACCCCTACAGTTTTTCGTTTGCTCTCTGCCCACACTTCCCAGCGCCTAGTTTAAATTTTAAATTTGCAATTTCATCCAAAGAAGCCTTTATTTGCTTTTGGTTTCGGCAATTTTTTCTGCTAATGCCTCGGGGCAATTCCAAATGGTAATGCTGGTGGATTTCCCTTATTTATTGTAATCTAATACAATCTTTCGGGTTTGTAAACAATTACATACAACAGTCCATAATTGATGGAGTTCCATTTCACTACTTTACCTAATATCTTCTGATCAGTAGTACTATATCAGCACAATTTATACCACCCTCATTTAGAGGCACCATTTATGTAATGAGATGTGTGAGAAGTTCATTAGTTTTGGGTATGTAGATACAGCAATATATTATTTACGCCGGAAAACTATATTGACAAACCGATGCCTTAAGTAGATGTTAACAAAGCAGACGATGACGAAAGAACCAACCATATGGCTATTGATAACATATCTTGACATTAGCATTGATTCTACCTACGTCCACTAAAAAACGTATTAATAAGATTAAGTCAGGTAAAGCTAACTCGGTTGCCAAAATTGGACTTAATCTACTTAAACCTATCAAATTTCTTTAAGTGGATGAGCACATGACCTATTTTAAAACACGAAATGTGAAATATTGCAGAAAGGGCAAAATTGCGAAACGTTCGCTTAATCGCTTCCCCAATTTCGCGATGAACCCAAAGTGGCGGTGTTTGGGCAACATGCAATAGATTAGAATTACGCGACGTAATTCCGCGCAATTATTTCCTAACGCCTTTTGAAAAGCCATCCTAAGGCAGCAATAAGCCAGTGCGAGCGATTTCCTTGAGCAATCGCGTTTGCAGAACAGCCACTTTTGTGCGCCCTTCGAGCACTTTTAACCGCACCAGAGATAGGCCCCATTAGATGGCTCTGCGCCTACGCGATCCGTTACTTGGATAAACGAAGCTGCAGCAATAACGTCGCAGGCGATACCTTGATCACCCTCGCCACCTGGCGGATTATCGCGACCGTCTGTGCACGAGTGCTAATATCCCGGCTTAATATTGGGATGTAAACCGGGGCCTCATCACCATAACATTCTCATTATTCTTCACAGAGACGGCAGCTCGCCGGATGAGCCGAAATCTACTTCGCTTTTCGAGTACATTTGTCTAAATGTCTGTATCTCTGTTCCAGCACGGAGAACATTAACTGCATTACAAAGATCGTAAATACTATCTGATACCATTTCATATTACAATGTCGGCGGAATAGTGGTCGCTAAACTGGCGTAAAACTGATATAAACAGTTGGCAAGAGGCTGCGGACGGAAAGCGGTGCTCAGCGCGGATAAACCTTTATTAAAATAGTTATTTTTCATGGGAATGCTGTATGTGCATTGTGGTGCCACTAATCGGGGTGCACAAGGAGATCTTGAGACTCGCAATTGTAAATGCCACCGTTCTTTGTCAAATTATAATACGAGTATAATCATGAACTAGATGGAATATCATCACGTTAACGCATGAATTTAGCTAAATACTCTAATGTACTACATTAGATATTTTGGGATGTATTTCATTAAAAAGATAAGATTTTAGCACTTCAATTAACAATATAGTTTTCGAGTTTCTACAATTAAAGTCGAGTTGAAAATAGAGTAAAATGGAAAAGATCAAGGCGTTGAATCTGTAAAGAATGGATGGCAATTGTTTGGTAAAAATTGGTGTAATCAATACACCGAATGGAAAGAATATGCCAGAACAACTTCCAAATCACAAAGAACAAAGCTGAATCGACTTGAACAGATGAACTCTTAATCGAAGCCGAAGAAGATAAAGAAGAATAATATAAGATCACATACGGAACATCCAATGACGTCTGCTGTTTTTCCCCGCAAGGTTTAATATATCGTAAGATGGGAAAGATGCAGGGAAAATGTGGAAGAAACGAATGACAGATTTTTCAAAACACAACATGAAAAGATAACACAAGAACTAGTTCCAAAAGCGACGGATCAACAGTTAAACATCCTCTTCCGTTCAGTCGAGAAAAATGAACTTCAACAGATGAACCCCTAATAAAAATGGAAGAAGGTAAAGAAGAATAAAATAAGATTCTATAGGGAACATCCGACGACGTCTACTGCTTTTTTCACAAAATTTAATGTCAAGATAAAGATATAGTGAGATAGGAAAGATACAGAATGTGAAGGAAATGCTAAAAATCAATATGATCACGACACCGCATGGAAAGAAAATGCAAGGTCAACTTCCACATATTTAGTAATATTTTTTACATTTTACCCTTCTCTTTGTTTAGAAGGGTGGGAGGTAACTTTGGAATTTTAAATGAGATGATGTGCTTTTGTTTCGAAAATTCGAATCTACGTGAAAAACTACACATGTGTGCATAACATTTTTTGATTTGCTTTATCGATTACAGAATTATGATTTATTAGGTTATAAAATAAAAAAGAATAATAATCGCTAAAACGTGAACATTCTCAACTGACTTAAGTAAAACTAACTCATTTCGATGGAAACCAATAATAATTCTGAAATACCTAAGTGAACTTGATTTATTCGTAAAATTTATTTATTTTTTAAATTCAATCAAAATTTAGTTAATCATAATTCCGTAACCGAAACACCAAATCCAAACATTTTTTGTACACATATGTAGTTTCACATGTAGATTCGAATTCTCTAAACAAAAATACATCATCTCATTTAAAATTTCAAAGTTACCCTCCACCCCTTAAAACAGAAAGAGGGGTAAAATGCAAAAAGTATCTTCAAATATGTCCCCTCATATCCCTATTACTTCACCCAAATTTCATGAAAATATTTAAAACCGTTCTCGAGCTATTGCATTGTAACACTTTAAAAAATTCACCCGGTATAGGGAAAATCAAATGAGGAACATTGATATAAGGGTTTTTCCAGAAGGTATAATCTTAAATTGAAGATATACTAAAATGTAGAGAGAAGGCTGTTAAAGAAATATATGGAAGTGTTTGGCAAAAACCAGTATGATCGATGCACCACATGGAAATAGAATAGAAGTAACTTTTACACCGCTTAAGCGACAGCTGGACATCCTCATCTGAAAACCAGACTGAAGCGACATGAACAGATGCACTTTTTATAGAAGTACAATAAGAAGAAAAAGAAGATTATGTCGAAATAATCGAATGACATTCATTGACTTATGGAGTATACCATAAAGCTTAATTTCAAACTGAAGACAAAGAAAGATGAGGACAGTAAATGAGAATAATTTCGAATGGATGAGAACTGATTGACAAAAATTAGTACGATCGAGACACGGAACGCAAAAGTAACTTCTAAACCGCTTAAGCGACAGCTGAACATCTTCGCCCAAAAACCAGACTGAACCGACAATAACAGGTGAACTGCTTATATAAGTGTAATAAGAAGACAATGAAAAGAAGAATATCTAGAAATAATCGAATCTATTGTTTATCGACTTCACCATAAAGATGGCAAGGTGAAGATATAGTAACATGGGGAAGATATGAAGATGTTTGAGGGAATGGATGGCAACTGTTTGGCGATAACGGGTAAGATCCATCACAGGAAAAAAACGAAGCAACATCTTAACCGAAGAACCAAGCTGAATCGGTATGAAGAGATAAACGCCTAATGGAAGTGCAGGAAGAAGAAAATAGAACAAGACTATAGAGAACCTTGAATTACGTCCAGTGATATATGGGTTTTACCATAATGTTCAATGGCAAGATAAAGATATAATAACATGGAGAAGATATGAAGAAGAATGTTGCGGGAATGGATATGAGACAGCACATGGAAGAAACGAAAGGACATCTCATTTGAAGAACCAAGCTAAATGGACATGAATAGATGAACGTCCAGTGGAAATGAAATAAGAAGAGGAAAATATGTTACTAATAATATATTAGCAGGGATGTGATCTCACTCACCGGATATCTATGGTGTGTACATAGCGTTCGCTTTTAATAAATGTGTTATCTCGGTCTTGTCTAACTCAGCGTTATATAATCTAAGCGAGAGCGGTACTTAACCTACAAACAAGTTCATCCTATGCGTTAAATAAGCAAGCTTTCTTTAAATTCGCAATGTGTAATGGATGGTTTTTAACAAAAACCCTTTCATTATAACAGCATTATCACCATAAAGAACCCACTTGCTTGCTCAAACGAGCTATGTATAATAATACATGCTTAATACCAAACATATTCGTTCTCAAGGCTAAAATAAACCTTTCGAACATTAAAGGTGATAGTGTTATCCCTCAAATTTAAAAGAAAAAATTAGCGAGCTCAGTATAAACAGATATTTTAGGATTATGGTAACTAAACATATAGTTTCTGACTGTACTCTGGGAGTGAAGAAAATAATTTTACAAAATGAAAATACAGCTTGCATGCCGGATTGTTTGGTAATACTTTAAATATTTTCTAATTTACATTTGGTAATCTTCAAACAAATACAGTAGTGAATTTATTTCTAGCGTTTCGCTCATGTTTTATTATGCCCCTTACCAGAAAAAACATAAATACTGATATACTTTGTTGGCTGTCTACCTATTTCAAAGTTTTGAAATTTTGAATTATAACTGGGCTTATATCCTTACAAAAATCGAGCATACCAAAAGCTCCACAAAAGCTATTAAATAGTTCCCATTAGTTCAAGTAACTTGATCTATTTTGAGATATGCCGCTAACAAAGTATACCAGTACACCTCTATTTTTGTCATCCAAATTTATTACGCACGATTAACTTAATGAAATATGGGTTCGTGCGATAGGCATCTGGTAGCAATAACGGGCATTAAAGGGATTAAAATACTTCACCGTGACAGACGTGTAATATTCTCTGCGCCATAACAAGTCAAATTTTGACCAAGTTACAAAATAGTTGGGTTTACGTGCACCATGAGTGGATAAACAATAACATCAACAACTAAAGCTGTAGTTTATGCAAAATATAGCATTTGGCAAAGCCTAAGGCACACGGTTTCTATAGCAAAACGTTATAGTAGTTTCTAAAAGCATTCCAATTTACGAGAATGTACGCTGCCTTCAGTAACAATATGGGAGATGCATTAGATATATAAATAAAGTACCTAAAATATGCAAGTTATCCGCTTCCACGGAAGTAAGAACATCGAGTAAATATTTTTCAATTAATCATGTCAAACTTATTCTCATAATTATGTACATAAACTGTGTAAGTGAATACTTATGTAAATACGGCGTACCACGTTTATATTTTATTGCAAAAATACATTCTAGAGGTACATTGTATATTAGCCTATTCAATAGAATTAATTCAAAAGGTATAGTAACTTTTACTAAACCTCGAAAACACATTTAGGTGATTTAATATGGATCTAAAAAAGTTAACCGACGGAAAGATGACCTTGTGAAAAGTTGCCCGAAAGGAATGTTTACCGAAAGGAAAGTTTACCGAAACACAATTGACCGAAAAGAAATTTGACGGAAATTATAACATCTTATATATTCAGACGATATCAAACTAGCGGTTTGATATCGTCTTTTCGAGCAACTTTCCATTCGGTCAACTTTCCGTCGGTAAAGTTACATTTAATATATGATTATTACCCAATGTTGTGGTCTGTAAGAGAATTTCAAAACTAAATATTAAAAACAAACCTTCTAGGTTTAACTGTAAAGTATATACCATGCTTTGAAAATGAACCCTGGCAAAGGGTTGAAAGTGCCATAAATATTAGTGAGTAGGCGTCTTTTAATTTTCTAAAGGGAATTAACAAAGCAGACAACACTGCACTTTTTTTTATTTGTAATATCCAAGTGTTTTATTCATTCTTCTAATGCTCAATGTGAAGTCTCTTTCTCGTGGAGCCGTGTACTTGTGCTCGCTGAATGAGTGCAACACAATGTGTACGAATTGGAACATTAATTTTTTGTTTGCATCAGCTAAGCACGATCTCAAGTGCTACAAAAAGTTTGGATTTCCAAAAACTGAGTTGGATAAAAATGAACTCGCTGGCTCTGCTGGACAGTCGTTTGTGGCTCTATTCTATACAGGAAATTTATTTTAATAGTTAACATAAGCATTTCACTTCTATGCCACCATTTAATCATACAGGTCATTTCCATAGTTACAAATGGGACCAATAGATTAAAGCGTGTATTTTATGAGTTAACATAGGAATTGTATCTGTCTCCAGGGCAATTAATAACTAAATTAATTTTACATAAACGGAGAGAGTAAGACTCGATAATACCCACGCAAAGTAGAAGTTCGTATAGGGACTTACCTTGTGGGAGGGACATACAGGGTGGCTCATATATGGGGTGGCACGTCTGATGACCCGTGACTGCAGGACCACAAAACGATAAACACGAGCGAATACACAAAACAAAAACAAAAACGGGATCAGTTGACCGACCGTTCACCAACTCGTCTTAAGTTCATCTGCCTTTACAATGTGGGCCACCGAACCAACACTTAGGGGTGGCAGGAGAAGGGACAGCAAGCCCCATAACTCGACATTCCACCAATAGTGGGTAAACTTACCGCTAGGTAAAATTACAAACTACACTAAATTTATGTACAGCTATTTCCTTGTATTAAGAATTACTAATGAAATAAACTAAACTAATATGATTAAAAACTAAATACCAAACAGGAATTATTACTTGTCAAAAAGACAATTAAAAGTTATCCTAATGTATACCACTGAAGAAAAGATACAACACACAAGCTGTTCCTACGTATTTACTTTTTAGTTGCATACCCACATTCCGGTAACAAAATTTAAGTTTCTTATTAGCAAGTACCTAATTCAAATTCGTATGTTAACTCGTAAAATAAACGCTCTAATCTATTGATTTCACCAGTTACTATGGAAGTGACATGGTATGATTAAATGCTGGCATAGAAACCAAACTGCTATGTTAACCATTAATAGTAATTTACGTTACAAGTATAGAAAGTGGAGCTTTTCAGTACGAGTGAGATGTTTCCGGAAGAGGCCGTTAGGCCGAGTCCGGAATTTCGAGACGAGTATGGAAAAGCCACTTTCATACGAGTTTCGTACAATATTTTTTCGTACACTAGCATACAAAACGGAATACTAAATTTATCCTCGTATATAGCAAATAAGTAGAGTAATGTTATTGTGTACGTAACGTTTTATATGTGTTGTAACTAAGGAAACGTACGGCAAAGTGCTACTTTGCCGTATGAATACCGCAAAATACTACTTTGCCGTACGAATACCGCAAAGTGCAACTTTCTGATTAATAAATTGTACGGCAAAGTAGCTCTTTCAGTGCTAGTGTACGAAAGTAGTAATTTACGTTACAAGTATTGAAAGTGGAGCTTTTCAGTACGAGTGAAATGTTTCCGGAAGAGGCCGTTAGGCCGAGTCCGGAATTTCGAGACGAGTATGGAAAAGCCACTTTCATACGAGTTTCGTACAATATTTTTTCTTACACTAGCATACAAAACGGAATACTAAATTTATCCTCGTATATAGCAAATAAGTAGAGTAATGTTATTATGTACGGAACGTTTTATATGTGTTGTAACTAAGGCGTGCGGCAAAGTAGCACTTTGCCGTACGAATACCGCAAAATACTACTTTGCCGTACGAATACCGCAAAGTGCAACTTTCTGATTAATAAATTGTACGGCAAAGTAGCTCTTTCAATGCTAGTGTACGAAAAAATAAATTCGCTGAATAAGTGTGCAAAGTATACATTATTCCGTCCAGAAAAAGACAGAAAATTTAAATTGACATCTAATCTAACACTGGATACCATGGAAGCTTACTGAAAATATAATTTCTCAGATGAATATGACT
Source organism: Agriotes lineatus (assembly GCA_940337035.1). Taxonomy (NCBI): domain Eukaryota; kingdom Metazoa; phylum Arthropoda; class Insecta; order Coleoptera; family Elateridae; genus Agriotes; species Agriotes lineatus. The sequence continues at coordinate 5,234 of CALNHX010003441.1, read as the reverse complement.
GTAAACGATGGTAAAAATCTATTTAATCGAGGAAAAGGCATTCCCCTCTCTTATTAAACTGTATAGAAAATAATTAAATAGTTTAGTACATTTGAAGAAATTGATCAGACTGGTCTACAGCCTATACTGATGAAGTAAGGAAATCTACAAAGTATTTTAAAAGAAATGCAAAAATCTGACAATCTCTAGATGAATAACTGGGGGAATGAAGAAACCTGACCAGTAGTTATAAATATTTCACCATCATTGTCATCGCTGGCCTCATCTAGTGTAGCCCAATTTTTAAGGCCTCTTTTTATTGTGTCGACAAAACTAAGTCTGGTTCTATCTGTGGCTCGTCTTCGTTCTGATCCATCCGATCTTTATAGGATTCACTATGTCAACATCTTACTATTTTTGCCAAGAAAGTGAAGGAAATGCATAGCAACTGCTTAGCAAAGAGAAGTATGGTCAAGACAACACATAGAAACACGACATTATCATCCGAAGAACGAGGTTGGATCGGCTTGAAGCGATGAACACCTCATGGAAGTGGAAGAAAACGAAGAAGAAGAAAGAAGACAGATTCTGTAACGAACATAAAACGAAGCGATGAACACCTCATGGAAGTGGAAGAAAATAAAGAAGAAGAAAGATGACAGATTCTGTAACGAACATAAAACGACGTCTATTTGCATGTAACTTTTACTGTATGGTTTAATGTCAAGTTGAAAATATAGCAAAATAGAGACGTTAAAGGAGAAGAGTGAGGAAGTAATGGATGGCATCTCTCCGGCAATAACGGAATGATCAAAACACGGAAAGAAGGGACAATGGAAGTACAACTTCCAAACTCCTCGAGAGCAGATGAACGGCTAATAGTAGAAAAAGGAGAAAATAGGAAAAGAAGATTCTATAGAGAGCATTGAATGACGTCCATTGGCGTATAGATTCTACTATAATGTTTAATGTCAAATTGAAAATAATAGGAAAATATAAAGTTGATGAAAGTTTAGCAAAGATCAGCACGCTCAACACCATGCAAGGATAATGTGACTGGTGCCAACTATTCGAATTATTTTTGAAAGTGATGGGCTGCCGCTATTCTATGGAACTGTTTGGGCAATGCTTAATATGTGTAATACATTTTACATGAAAACAAAAATTAATAAGAATGTCCAGCGCTTGTACTGACGTATTGAAGAAAATTATCAAGTATTTTAAACTAAAGAAGGATATCATCAATGGGATATTTAAATTCATCCCATTGATTCAAAAATGTGACAGCCCTTGGATAAACAATGAATGAATGAATGAAGAAACTTGGCACTGATTACTGACCTGTAAATATTTCATATCTTCATTGCTGACTCTTCAATACAATTTTAGTCTTGGCCTTCTTCCAGTCAGTTGTACCTATGCTGCGTAGCTGCCGTTCTGTTGTTAATACTAATATTTTAAAATCTCTTTCGATTATGTCGAGCCAACTACGTCCTTCCGATCTCTATAGGCTTCACTCTATCAGTTTAGCCGAATACGGTCATTTATATACTAAACAATATCTTATTTTCCAAAGCACCTACGAGATCTACTTGCTGTCAATGTTTGCGATGTATACTCATATATTACAGTGGGTGTTATTAGTTTTGCAAAAATATATATTTGCTGATCTAGGTATGTTATGTGATTCTAATTGTTTCCTGACTAAGGTCTTAGTAGCAGATAGAGGCTAAACAGTGGGAACAGAACAACTCCAGAAAGCAGCCAAGATGATGTAGGTACCTCGAATATATGTTTGGAGAAGGCGGTGACCATCCGCTGGAAATTCGAAAAAACGTCTTCAAATGCCGAAGCCTCAATCTCGAGATGAGAATGTGCGTTCTCCGCTGATCGAAGCTTTTTCTATGTGGTGATACCGGCGTACTACTAATTAGTTGGATGGAGCGTGTTCGCAACGAAAACGGTGTGATGATAATAGGGCAAGATAAGGAGAAAAGCTCACGTACTCCAGGCTTATGATGAGACACCCAGGCAAGCATGGTGTCCTTCACAGCTTATCGTGAACCAGAAGATCTGCTCCAGACGTGGCTACGGCAGAAGAAGAATTTCTTGGCTGAAAAACCTAAATCAGTGCTTCGGTCTCCGTGGAAACACTGATAGTTGTGAACATGATATCCAAGGTCCGGTAACAGACACAGAATATCTGGAATATATAAACTCTCTATTTTTTTCACATATTCTTAGAGTTTAGCCTGCTTTGCTGTGTCATATAAGCATAACCTTGCCTTTTGCTTATCTATTTCTAATCTCACGTTATTTCTAGCTCTTTGTGGGTTGACGAATGCTTCATTATTTGCCATCCGCCTATGGTACAAACTGCGTCTGCTCTATCTCTGGGTTGTAATAAAACTTCAGGCGCCCAAGTTTGGAGAACAAAATAGCTCTGTTTAGATGCGAAGGTCGGAAACAAGTAGTCTGCTTCTCGAAGCAAAATAATCTGTCGATTGACGTACGTTGTCTATAACTGAGCAACGGCTAAATTCAAAGGTAACACAAAATTATAAAATTTACCTGTTACACCAAGAGGGTCGTGTTTGGTGTTAAAATGCGCGGATGTAGATCAACTACATGATGCATATCAAATGGCTCCTGAACAAATTTAGTAAGACACAGCAGCTGGACGCCACTGCGACGCCAGCCTTTAAAAATTAGGTCTCGAGGGGATTAAATACTCCAAGGATCAGCAAATAACGCAAACAAACCCTCCGGCCAAACCCTTTCTGTTCGCCTAAGGGCTCTGGCAGTCCAGCTTTATGGTCGAACTACGCATGGCCAGCTCAAGTTTTGGCGTTCAAACTCTGTGGCCGAACCTCCATAAGTTAGCCTAAAGTAGAATCTTCGACGGACCAGCACCTCTGGCCGCTTTAAAATTATTTCTTAGCTAAGAGAGGGCCTCTTAGCTAAGAAATAGGTCCAGGTCGAATCCCCCGTTCGTCAGGCACTACGCACCTGCAGCACCCTGGATGGTAAAAAAAATCATAATATCGTTTATTGCGCATTCTCCGTAGGTTTCTCCCAATTCCTCATGAAATTCAGCGCTCTTTGGTCTACGGTCTTCTATTATGTCAGTAAAGGTACGTTTATGACGCTTATTTCATGAACTTGCCTCAGCGTATGCAGCACTTTCTTCCGCTTATTGGTGAGAACCTTATAAGGTTATAAGACAAATTCTGTATCAAAATATGTTTAGACTTATGGCAGATCTATCACAGGTTGATTCTCTCTTACAATATCCCATGCTCTTTTTATCACTTTGTGGTGATCCAGTACATCTGATACCATTTTGTAAATATTTAGATATCGGTTTCTGGCTTTTGACTGTAGCTTCATTGGAATTTCAAATACACAAATAAAAGAACAACTTTTAGAAACTGATTAGCTTATAGTAAAATAAGTGGAACTGCGGATTTTCATGAAAAGTATGGCTGAGATAAATGCAATTTCTAAAATATTACTATTTTCTGGTGGCAAGTGTCGTCGCCTAAGTGGCAACAAAAGAAATGTAAAGCATTCGGTTCCGAGATACAAGACTCGGTAATAATTAATTCAGGCGCAGGGGCCCCCCATTACTCCTTCTTAGTATTGGCCAACCGGGGGTCGAATTAAATTTTTGCTTCCGCTTGGCAGCGCCGATTACGCTGTGGGAACTTCTGAAATGTGTGCTATTCGAGTGAAGATACTTTCTGTTTGTGCGAATTTTAATAAAACCAGAAGGAATGTATATAATAAACGCACACGCTCCACTGCTGAAAAATGTCGAGTATTTCAAACTCCCAGAATAATGAGATATAAAAGTTTTTATGCGGAACTGGAAGCATTTCTCCCCAGAGATGAGACGATACTTACAGCTGGCCGAACTGATTCTGTTTAGCGTGTGCAATCGATATTCGCTCCGGTCTCTGAAACTCTGATTTCAGGAGCAGAAAACGTGACACATGGTGAGGTTCCGCGATTCCTTTCTCTGGCATTTCTCGGATCTGGGAGATTCTATCTTGCATGGAAACTTGCAACCAATAATTGCTGTGTTTTGCGACTGCAGGAAGGTGGGAAAGAACGTAGGGCCCCTGGGTAGAGTTGGAGAATCACCAGAAACAACTTTTTTTAAGTTAATTATATTTAAAGGATTTCCTTGAAAAACATTTAAAAATCAAGCTTTAATTACTATCAATTTGACTACAAATGGATTACGTGATATCAATACAACCAACGCTTTAGGCCGATGTCGTCAACGGCTCCTTTTTAAAGGGTGGTTTGGGCTTAAAACGAAGCTCTGATTTTTCGACGCCTAAAAAATGCCCAGTTTCGCCCAACCCCTCTCGTAAGTTATTGAAAGAACTTCAGTAATAGTAAGTCTAAAATCCGACTTGGTCACGCGATGATGTGAAGCATTTTAAAGCTGAAACCCGTCTCTTTAAGGAAAGAGGTCTCCTGCAGTCGTTTCGCAGCGATGAGTTGTGATTTTTTTTGAGTAATTTATCATTAACTAGACTCAACCCGTGTGCACCGTGTGCTAAAATGAAATAAAAATCAGTTAGAATTTACATATTTATAGTTGAATTATATATTTTTTCTAAATTTAGTCAAGATTCGGTTCGCGAATTCCTTGTTGATATAAAAGTGACAGACATGAGACCCCTTGTTTTTAATTTTATTATTCGCGATTCAGTTCTAACACATCTGTTATTACATTCTACATTAATTTATAATCCAGTTACTAAGAATGCATATATAGAAAACTGTAATTAGTTTGCTAATCTCACACTAAATGGCGCAGGTAACTGCAACTAATTTTACAGTGTTCTAGAGATACAGATAGATAGATCTGTGTGTTTATATTATTAATAGGGGCTAAGACACCTTTTTGTCATGGAAAAGATGAATCGGGTACGCATATGTGATTCCTACACCAACATTTTAATTTTTAATAGGACTTACCTACTTGATTTATTCCGTCTCTACCTTTTCCGAAACTACTATAAAGGCGACATGCTGGAATTTTCCGAAGTATTATTTCTTAATTTGTATAAACACATTGCTACAACTATATGAATTTAGAATGGATCATGGCTACTAATATGACGTATGTCGCCACATGATTCAATGGTCCATAGCTACATAACCTCAATTCCGGAAATAAATCAAAGTCAAAGTAGAAATCAAAGATGCTAATAATAATACAAGTCTACAGAAAAGTG